>JAHZMT010004066.1:0-22662 GCA_027743785.1 Sinhomidia bicolor
AAAGACAAGCAATACACAATTGTTTGTCTTTTATCAGGGGCTAGTGCTTAGTCGTGGATTTGTCATGGATAAAAACATTTCCGGTAAACTGAAAGAAGTTAAAGATATTGCTGCTACCAAAGAGCAAGCACAAAGAAGTAAGACTTGAATTTTTTTTGAATTCGCATACTAAAATTTTGAAGTTTTAAATTGATTTATGATAAATTGAATCCTTTAATTTCAGAAATTCTAGAGCTAAAAGCACTTCTACAGCAAATTGCCGATGAGAAAATCGACCCTGAAGTATCGCTAGCAAAAATTGAAAATGATGAGTCTTTTGGGCGACCTTTTCGTTTTGAAGCTCGCCTTACTTCACACGGTGCTTCTTCCATTTCACCTGATATTCCTGGAACGGGTGACGAAGATAATACAATAAAAAAGCCAAGAAGTTTCTTGGGTATTGTTGATTCTACGGAACCATCTGCAGGTCCGGAATATTCACAGTTTCTCAGAGGATTACGCCAACCATTTAATCGGGAACATGGAGAACGAGAGTCTGCATTCGTACCAATTCATAATGCTGCGCATCTCGATCCCACTAGAGACAAAAATAAAAGTTCATCTAATTTGGGGGGCAGTCATGGAGATTTAAACAATGACGTCAAAGCGCCACGTGTAGCCGGCGGTACATCTTTGTACGTGTTGATTATATTTTTTAAAGTTCTAGTTACAAGTTTACCTGCACTTGTTTTATGTTGTCCTTACTATTGGTGGTGTTACTCTTTTTTAATTGCGAATTATTTCATTTGCATTATATTTTAGACTTCGTCGGGTTATAGAGGGGGGAGGAAATCAGTATTCTCAAAACGTTGGCCAGTTGGAACAACCGCGACATCCGCGATCTAGCTCTGCTCGAGCATCCTTACTTCCAACTCAACCGGCTAGTTGTAATACTTTACCAAATAATTTATTTCGCAGCAACTACAGTAAATCTCCTCCATCAATGCAATCTTCCAGTGGCGTTGGAAGCATGAACTCCAGATCAATGGCCAGTTTGGAAAATGGTAGAAATGAGTTACCGTACATGCCGAGGTAACTTGCTAGATACAAATTCATCCAACTATTTTTTCAAATTAATAACTAAGACGTTAAATACTTTGATTGATCTAGAATTGCAAGTCGTAACCATGATCCAGACGAAAATATTGGTCAGAGAGGCTATTCAGAAAGACCTAACATGTCTTCCAATAATCTGAACAAATCTTACAGGCAGCCTACTAGGTCAAGTTCATTTTATTCGGAACTTGATTTTCGAAACCAAGAAGTATTTCCACCTGTTGGTTGGGAAGAAGATGCACTTCATGCACACACGCCACCGCTTAGATCCCGGTCGCCTCCAGAATTTCGTCGGTTAGCTTTTATGCTAATTTTAACATATAGCAGGAAAAAAACGTAATAACATATTTCTTAATTAACAAATATTTTTTTTCTTTTAGACGATTGCTTTCTACCTTGGAATCTCAACAAATTACTGATGAGCTAAATAGAGTACTTCGTTGTCGGAACTCAGAGGAATCGATTCCTCTTGCGCAGCAAAACTGGTGGAGCAGTAGTACTGAGTTGGGACAAGGAGATCGTCATTCTTATTCTACTGAACACCAAAACTTTGTCTCCCGGGCAAAGTCTCTTTTATCTTCAGAGGTATTACTATTTTATTTTTTAAGTAGAAGGTTGCTTATGTAATTTAAATGGTTCATGATATTTAATTTATCTAATAACTTACAATAGAGAACATCAACGGAGTGTTACTCACAAATTATGTCATTGCATATTGCAATTCAAGAAATTACTCAGCAAATTCGAAATTTAAACGTGACTGTCGCTGCAAACAAAACTGCTACAAGGGATGCTCTCTTACAACATCGTTTTGATTTACATAATGTTACAAGATGCATTAGAGATGTGTCTGATATGGTAAAACTATAATATTTGATATAACCAAAACTAAACTGATTTGGGGAAAAGTACACAGTTTTAGTTTGTAATCTCGATTTTGATAAAATGCTTTCTTTCCAGATCTCAGATTCCATGAAACGAATGGAAGCACAAGTCGGTAATCAAACACGGATTATGATGGATATTGAATCTCGAATGCGCAGACTAGAAGACAATCATCGTATAGGAGCTCATAAATATGACTCATCACGAGAGCGCGAATGGCAAGTACCAGGACGCCCTGATTTCATGGTTTCTCAGGATCTCTCCTTCCAATACGGTCATGGTAGTAGAGGTATGCATTTTAGCTAAACATTTTAATATAATGTAAATAAAGAGTTAAATAGAATATTTAACTTGACTCGTGTAATTTATTTGTCCAAAGCAGATGCAATGAGGGAAAGAGATAACGGCTCGTCTGGATCAATGTTGAACAATCAAATACCTCCCGGGACGCGAGCTAATAACTATTGGGATAACTTTCGAAGGTATGGGTACTCGTTTTAATTGCTCTTTAGTTATTTAAAAGTTGATAAATTATTATGTAATTTATTACATTTTATTAGTACATTTTATTCATGTACCCACTTAAAAGCATTACATATTCATTCAAAACTTTGACCTCACATTTGGTATAGTTATTCAAGGCAAAATATGCTATCAAAATCAAATGCTAATGTGCCTCAACCGGTAAGTCACGAAGCTTCTCCATCAAGTGTGGAAAATTCAAGATACACGTCCTCTGATGCGCTTAATAATACTCAACCAGTGTCCTCTGGTCTTACTGATGCATCAGTTGACAGCAGGTGAGTTTAATTAATGTTGAATTGTACACGTATATGCAGAATGCATTTTGTAGATGCAGTAAGTTGATAAAAATTTATTTGCATAGACGAAATGGCACTGGAAAGAATCTCTGGGCAACCTCCGGTTTTTACGAGAACATGAGTTCGAAGAAACGAAACAAGGACCAGAAATCTCAAAGTTCCACCATGTCATCTTTGGGGAAAGCTAGTTCCAATGCTCAAAATAATAGTAGTTTACCAGAATCGTTTCGTACTCCATATTATGATCCCGAGCCGGATCCTGATGCTAGCAATAGGTAATTTGAATTTTTGTATGTGTCTGCAATGTTTCTCATATTCCTATAGTTTCATTGTATTCATAATTTTTAAAATGCTCAAACTTTTCAGCGCCTTCGTTAATCGTCAGGGTATTCATAGTCAACTATCTCCACAAATATCTCCGTTTCGTCGGGATACCGGAGGATCGTACGCGGGGCTAGATTTTGACCCGTGGCCTCCAGTTTCGTTGGAAATGAACCGAAAGAAATTCGAATCGGAAGTTAGCAATCGTGTCCGACAAACTTCAGAATCCATTAACGCTCCAGAATCGTCACAGAACAGAGAAAATCATTTTGATGATAGCAACCCCAACTCTCAGTTGGGTGCTCCAAAGGAAGATCATGAGAAACACCTTCAACATTTTGAACTTAGGTCTACAGATCGTACACAGGATCATGATGACACACTCAGCAGTAATCAAGAGTTATTAAACACTACTGGCGACAGCGATCCCACGCCATTTTGGGTTCTTAATACAATAGATTCTGTTAACTCATCCGACTATCGAGGCTCATCTCCTCCCTTGAGACGACCCCACTTGTTGGATAGTAATGAAATTTCCAGGCGAGAAGACTCCGAGTCAAATGAGTCAGTTCTCACTCAAAACAGGGAACCACCAAATACCATGTCTCCAACCGCAGTTCCAATGAACATAAGATGCGAAGAAAATGCATTATCCAATGATAATATCTTGGATCAAAGTAGTAGTCGAACGGATGATAGTAGTACTACTAATAATAACAACAATATTTAAATATATGTACTACTACTACGATTGTAAGTTTTAAGAAAATTACCAGTTGTATTTTTATGAATTGGCAGTTTTGCTCAAGACTTTACAGAATAACGTAAAATGATATACAATATCATTCCAGAATATATTTGTTGTAAAACTCCTCCTCGCTTAAAACAAGCTACATTTACCACACCGTTTCATCATGCTTAGTCTTTTATGTTAACGTTATTACATATAGCAAAATAGCAATACATTTAAACCAATAACCAATTTTACATACAGGGCTTCCTCTAATATCAAAAAGAATAAAGTAGAAATCATATCATCTTGAAGTTAAAATATTAGTAGTAGTAGTTAGTTAGCACTTTACCATAACGGACAACGATTTGTTCTCTACTACATTCAATGTTTTTCTCTCTGCTTTACAAATTATTATTATGACTTCTCTACGCTGTACTTGTTCTAAAGTACTATTTATTTGTAATTGTTCCTACAATAATATTTAATATGTTTCTCTTTTAGCTAAATAAATGTAACGTATGATCATGATAAAAGAAGTCTTCGAGGAATCATGCAGTATTCTGATGGTATTAGTAATGAAATATGTATCATGGATAGTCATTCATTGCGATGCAAATCATCTTATTGTTACTCTTACTATTAACTAATTAATTAATATCATTGTCATTCTTGTTTTTTTAAAATCCGTGGCAGTCAACTAACATAAGCAATTGTGACAATATATTAAAAAAGTGTTGAATTGAAATAACATTATATTGTGTAACTCAGTACTGTGACTTTCAGAATAAAAAAATGGAAAAATGTTTATAAAAACGGAAAAGTGCCAGTCTTGTCAAAAATGTTTCGATTTTTTCGCGCCATGTGGTATATGTATGATTGCCAAAAATGAGTAAACTCAGCAAATCCACAATTTCACAAACTCATTTCTGAAACATGATTTTTATTGATCCGTGAAAACATATATCAAGTGCTGAAAGTGACAATTACCAGGAAAGTTTTACGATTGATAAAGAAATTTGGTTGATTGGAAATGTGCTGGAACAGTTTGCACTATCGGAATATTAGTTTATTCGTACAACCATGGGTCCTCGACAGACTTCCATTTGATGAGTTCCTCGGGCTTGAACCACAAAGCAATTTCCTTCTTAGCAGACTCAACGGAATCAGATCCGTGGCAGATGTTACGTCCAACCTCGATACAGTAATCACCACGAATGGTACCTGGAGCTGAAGCAGCAGGGTTGGTCTCTCCCAACATTACGCGACCGGTTTTCACGACGTTGGTGCCTTCCCAGACCTAGAAACATTCAAATTTTGAAAAATATTACGATATCAATTATTTGCCAACTCAGATTGGTCTAGTAAAAAGGACGAAAATGCAAAGTAACTATTAACAATTTAAGGTATATTTTTATTGTTCTTACCATGGGAACAACGGGTCCAGAGCTCATGTACTTAACCAAACCTGGGAAGAAAGGCCTGGCAGATAGATCAGCATAGTGGTCCTTCAACAATGACTCGCTTGCCTAAAACAATAAAATAACAGTAACAGTATTAAACAACAATATCTTTACATATATTACTAGACATATTGTAGTTTTTAAATCTATGTAATTTTAATTTGTAAATTTTGTTTATCTAGTCTACCACCCATATAATTAAATACTTCAACCAATTATTTGTATTGACAAAAAATAAAATTGTAATACTGCCTACTGCCTCCTTTGTATCATAAAAGACATATTTATTAACTGAAAAATATTCCGCAGTGACTTACCCACATGTGCTTCATGGCAACAAGGTGGAATCCCTTTTGTTCAAATCGCTTAATGATCTCGCCGACAAGTCCTCGTTGGACGCCGTCAGGCTTGATCATGATGAAAGTGCGTTCACGTTCTACGTCACCGGGCATGATGGATGATGATTTTGCAGTGCAAAACGAGCCTTTACTACTTTCAAACTGGTCTTCACAAAGGTCACCGGAGGAATGTGATGTGGCTGAGGTCAAAGTGACGAAAACGAGAACAAGAGCGACTGAGCTGAGCAACAGCCAAGTGAAAAGTGAAGGTCTAGCAGTTGTACGGCCGCAGCATTGAGAGAAATGGTGCACGAGGAGTCGCTGTCTAGAACATGCCGGCTGCTTGGGTGAGGAATTGCGGTAGAAAGTACAGTAGACAGCACCACTTGTACTATCGTCAACCACTGCTTGTTGCGAAGCCATAGGAGTGTACTTTTTTACAACAGCTTTACAACAGCCTTTAAAAAAAATCTTATATCTGCCAAGCTTGTGGTACTGGTAGCATATGAATCCGTTCGGTCCTCCTGTCCTATTCTATATCATAGTTAAAAGAAGAAGAGGTACATATAGAAGTAGATATTACTTGTGTAGTATTCTCAACTTTAATCAGCAACAGCTCGCTCGCACCACCTTCGTGAACCGTGACTTTTTTGTATCTATCCGAGTCTATTTTACACCGCGGTGATCACAAGAAGTCGCCGACATCAGTGTATTTGTACTATCGTCATCACACAGTAGTACTAGTACTAGTTTCTTAGGTACGATAACGACTATAGGTAATTGTAGATTTAGAATGTAGTAGCATCATTGATGATCATGGACGTTAAATAGATACTCCACGAACTTATATATATGACTTTACTAGAAGAACTTATTATTTACCTACCAACCTAATCTAATAAACTCCTAGCTAGACCTCGAGAAAGATACAATATTTTACCTTTCCTGAAAATGGAAAGACTATTCCAGACGCAGTGTTAGTTTATATAGTAGTCGATAGTCGATAGAATGGTGTACACGCGATTCTGATAAATAGTTCTTCATTCTTTGCTTTTTATTTTATAAAATACCAGACTCTCTCTTCCTCGTTACATAGTGTATAATACACAGACACAGTAGTAGTAGTAGTAGTGCTAGCAAGTTTTGCTTTGTATTTCGGGTGGAGACAAATTTGTATCTTTTTAGGTAAATTACAATTATGTACAAATAATGAAGAATAATCCGTTTACCTACTGACTACTATATGATACAATAAAACTACGGAGTAATAAAATTGGTTGCACAATAAATGTAGAGTATATGTTACCTTTTAATTAGTATCCTGGCACCGGTTCCTGATTTAAATCTGGTTAGATCCGGTTCCTGGCTATTAGATTTGATCCAAAAGCTTACATGCCTTTAAAAGTCTAGCATCTAGCGACAATAAATTGTATCAATGAATATGTTTAGAAAAAAATGAGAATGATTCAATATTAAACGTAAGTGTTATAAACTTCTTGCTTGCTTTAGTTATAGTGAAAGTAACGTCCATGCACATGACATGACTTGATGACAGTGAAACATTACAAGTAAGCCGGGTCAGGAGATAGATGGTAACTTGGATTATTAGAGGTAGTTTAGTTAGGTAGTTAGGAAAGGAGAATGAATGCTTTTTCTTACTGCAGCAGCTACCTCTCTACGACAAGCATTATTATCACCATCAGCATCCAAGTAAAGGAGTGATAGTGATGACAGCTGCTCTGTATTTTTTTATACAAAAGTAAGGAAAAAACCTTGTTCATTAATGATGATAAGCTACCAACTTTCTCTTCACTCAATAAAAGGATGAAATCGTGTTGACCACAAAATAAGGAAAGAGAAATTATGTACCAGTATTTTTTGCCAAACTTCAAGTTCATTTTGTATTGTATCTGTATGTAAATATGTGTACCCATTTATAATTCTTGTGCTTATATGGTGACGCTACTTAATAAAAGCATAAAATGTAGGAAACCTATTTACCACCATGAAAGTTAAGCATTATAGACATAAAAACCTATTCGGTTTAAAAATCAGAGTGGCTCATTTATGTAGGCTAAATAAATGTAGACATGCACAAAATCTTTAGACCTAATGACCACATACGACTAATAAAGTGGCCCTTATTTAATAATTTAATAAGGGTTCAACTAAAAGGTAATACATGCATATGAATGAAAATTAATTGCTGTAATGACTGTGTAATTTGTATAAATTGTAATGCTATTATAATAAAGCTTTTCTGAATAGTAGAGAAATTCTGTATAAAATCATATAGTATTTCATTGGAAGTCATAGCTTTCTTTTACTTTAATATTTTTAAAGAGTTTTTTGTACGTATTATAATTCGTATAATAGCACACGAGTTGTATCGAATATTCGAATATATTATTAGTCGGTATTGTAAAATAAAAAGTGAAACTTTTTTTAAACCATGAATTGTTAGTTCCAAAAAAGTTTAAACCATCCGCAGACGGGTTTACCCAAACGAATATCTTTTAATAAAATTTCAGCATTTGCAAAAATTTGCGCGTTTCTCGTCATTTTCTTATCGCTTAAGTAAAATTTAATACTTTTTTCTTCAATTTCAGTTTCCCGTTCGAGGGGAAATTGAAATACTTCGACAAAATCCATATCCACCTTTTGCTTATTTTCCTTTTCCGTTTTTAGTTCGGTGGAGTGAATGATGTCATCAGGATGCAAGCAAACTTTTACAAACAGAGGTGTCTTTGAGTTGCTACTTTCTAATTGACTTTTTGGTAGATTTTTCAAACGCATCACAGATACTTCCAACACCAACTCGTATCGACTATAGAACCACAAAGTTAGTTTAACATTAGTTATCTGCAAATTGCATATTACATCATCCTTGGAAAATAATTGGATTCGCGTATTAATTACCTATTGAACTTTTATTTACTTACGTTTTGGAAGTTTTTTTCACTTTTTTTATTTCCTTTTTACGTAGTTCAATGCACGCTTGTATTTTTGGACTCTTATCTCGATCCCCCACTGGTGTTTTTTCAAAATGTTCCATAGTTCGGAAATTATTTGTAATCAAAGCCGAAGCTGAATTATGTGGAGGTGTAGTGAAGTTCATTGTGATAAAAGAATAGTAGTTTGTTCTTTTTGTCTTCAGATTTATACTAAAGGTCTTATAAAATCAGGAGGCGAGGTAAGATTTTTTTCCGGAAATATTTTGTGTCGGTAAACAACGTCCTGTTGATAGTAATAATAGTTGTTATGACTAAGGTTACTTATAATTGGGCTTAGGGCCTTAGCTTTAGAGATTTCACATCTCTATCTCTATGCTTCAGGTTAGATAACATCTGCTCTACATTTATTCCAAGAAGGTCAGCCAATTATTGACAAATGGTACTATCGTCAAAGGACGCAACTATTAACGTTTATTCCACTATTTCCGAACCAATATTTAAAACTACAATTTTCTTATTTTCATGCCACCATCAGCAAATGCATGAAACGGAATACAATACATAATTGTATTGCAAATTGCATGTCATCATTATCATATATGGAAAAGAAAAAGCAGTAACCGACAACCGATGTAGTAAACTTAACATCGACAAGTAAGTACTTGTTACACATTATTTTGAGAGTTTGTAATGGCATACGTTTAAAAAAATCATAACACTATTGATAGTGTTATGATTTTTTTGTTTTGAGTTTTGTACAAAAATGTAAAATAGGTAATTAGTTTATACCAACTTAAATTAACAATACATACGTGTCGGAACCAAGATTTACAACATTCGTGAATAATGCACCTGGAACGTTTCCATGCTCACCAAGAATTAAAAATCTGCATTTTGCATACATAGTTTGTATGTTGACTTCTTTTTCTACTTTCTTTCTTTCTAGTACATAGTTTCTTTAGATGCCATCACGATGTACCTATTTTTGTTCGTTTACAGATGTCTTTTTTATTATCTACCGACAACCACTGCACTGGTATCTAGGTACAAAGATCAAATCTTATTCCTTGACGGTATGTACTTGATCTTTCATCTAACAAAAATTTGTCAGTCACTCCAAGCCAATAAATAAGATGTACATCGTTGTTTGCTGTGTGTGTTGTCTTATCTCTTTCTCTCTCCTCTCTCTCTTTCTGAAGGGATCTCCTGATGCCCCTCGTGTTTGAACACAGAGATGCGTAAAAAGAGCAAGCAGCAGCAGCAAAGTAACAACAGCTTGAGCTAGTAAACAGTTGATTTACATCTGCTACAAACAGCACGCACGACGACGTCGACGACTCATCTGGTCCACAAATATGCTATTTTCTCCTTTCTTCTCAAGGTTTTTTGTTGCTCCAAATTTGGCAACGCAAAGAAAGAAAGACTGATGATAGATAATATATGTATGTATGGCTCTGTCACCTGCTAATCGTTAGTAACAGTGGAATCTTTGAGAAAAACCTAGTATAGTCACCTCACCTCCAATTTTAATCATAACTCTTTAGTGTAATTAATTAGCTGCACAATACCAGACTGAACCGGAAGAAGCAACGTTGTTTTTTATGTGACATTATGCAAGTGCCTTGAAGTGTTTCGTCAGAAAATAGTTTTTAAATTGGTTGTTTTTAACTAACAATGTGACAACTAAATAGTATTATTCAATGTTGTTCTAGAAATTGTTTAGTAGTTAGTTTTAGACTCCAGATTAGATCAATTTTTAGAGTTGTATTGAAAGGCATATCAAGTTTTAGTTGTCAGTTTTGATTCTTCAATTGCATAGCATAGCCACTTCAAATGTTGTATTACAAGACGCTTACTATAAAATAACATGTGACAGTCTTGGGATTGTTGAAAGTATAATATGAATTGAAGTTACAGCAAAGTACTTTTGATTGCGATTAGAAGGTGGTATCGGAAAATTAAAGTTTAACAAACCTACGTCTTGCCATTGCCATCATGTCGGTTTTGGGACATTTGCCGTTCCATAAAACTTACAAATTACTGCATCATCAACGTTCTCAAGCGAAACAGTTTGCTAGTAAGTTTGAATTTAACTAGTGCGTTTTATTTTAATTTATAGTTGGTTGTCAAATATGAATAAGCAGCTAGTTTAACAATTAAATTGCATATTAGTGTTAACCACATTTCAATCATGAGAAGTAGAGACAAGCATCTTAATATTATTAGATACTGTTTACATGACATTAAAAAGCTTAAGTAATAAATATAACGTAGGTCAGCATTGACTTTAGGACAAGTTTTTTTGAAAAGGGCCCCCCCCCTTATCAAATATCGCCCTAAAGTCAATGCCAGCTTATAACATACTGTGTTGTAAAGTAAAAAATGCATGCTGACATTTATTTTAAAGAGTACCTTGTTCCAATCTGTACTTTATAAAAATATATTCATATAAATAAACTGGGGGTTCTTTAAATTTATCCTACAGCCGAGGATGTAGCCCTTAGCCCGAAAGATTTCTCTTCGCTCTCTTCTGGAGATGTTATATCAGTATATAATCCTGAAGAACCTCGCGCTCCAAGACTGTTACTAAAGTTGACAAAAGGCAGTTTAACAGAGGATTTCATACAGAAAGGTAAAGACGAATCTGTGGAATTTCTAACTATTTAAATAAAATTTTATTAAATTTATAAAATTTAATAAAAATGTTTTTAAAATGTGTAGATGCCATATGCATTGAGCAAACCTTGGCGTCAACGTTTCAGTTGAAGCCCTACACGGATGTGATTGTGGTGAAAGTGGACCAATCGATTATAGAACTTGACTCTTTGGAACTGACATTTCGTGACCAATACCTAGGACGTAGTGAGATGTGGAGACTGAAAATGAATTTAGTTGATACTGGAGTATACTTAGGAAAGAAAATAGAGTTCTGTTCTGCTACGATTCGTTGCCAAGTTCATGAAATGTGGTGTGGTGGTCATAAGGTGGGATCAGGAGTTGTGAGTTCGTCCACCAAAGTAAGTTAATTTTTTTCCTGTTCACACCTCCTTAAAAACTAATATCGTTAATCGTGTTAGAAAATTCCATGCTTGCAGAATTCTAAAAAAATATAAAATATTGGGTTTGCTACAGATTGTGTTCCGATCTTCCACAAGTATGGTTTATGTTTTTCTTCAAATGAGCTCTGAAATGTGGGAGTTTGATATATATGGAGATTTATATTTTGAAAAGGCCGTCAACGGATTTTTGGCACAATTGTTTGCAAAGTGGAAGGTACTTTACCTCTCTAAAAGTTTATTTGCACCTGTTTAGATTAAATGCAATTCTGAAAGGTGAAACGTAAAAATTTTATGATTTATTTACTTGCACAGAAAAATGGCAGCAATCATGAAGTTACAATCGTTATGTTTTCACGAGTTTACTACGATGCTTTATCAATGGAAAGTTTTCCTGAACCAATGCGTGGGTGCCTGACTATGGACTACAGAGGAAAATATTATGAAGATTATTACAAGTTGGTTACAGATTAGTTCAAGTGAAAGCGCAAAACTGTCATATTATTTTCAGTATTTAATAATTTGTTTTTATGATTCTCAAGGTAGACTAGTCGTTGGTTATTGCCTTATTAGTCAGCCAGCACGTGTTAAATCTGAGAATATATGTTTCATGGAATCTTTACTGAATAATTGTAAAAGGTTGAATGTTGCATGTATTGGAAGAACACTCAACTTCAATATTCCATGTATTTTTTCAGTTTCACAACAAAACCACACAACAAAGTAGTGTTGATGATTACAGCATGCCGCATTGGATCAATTTAAGGTAGTACATTTGCTGTGACTAAATCATTGCTACCATTTTTCTTGTCAAATTCAGTTTTTTAAATTATTTTATTATTTTTTTTTAGCTTTTACTCAACGCATAGAAAAGTAGGATACGCATCATATATTCCTAGAATTCGCTTACCAACCAAAGCGTTGACTTCGCTTAACTCTGACCGAATAAGCATTCAGGAGTATTCTGGCAGTCCTGTGCTGGGACATGCTCAGTTTGCACTAAATGCACCAAAGCTTCTAAATGATGACGCCGCTTGGCCAAACTCAATTTACGACTTTGATGACTATGATGATAAGATTTTTAAAATACCTGGAAGTCAGTCAACATTGAAAAAAAGACTACAGTCAAAAAAGTCTCCTCTCTCCGACACGGAATTCAGCAAAATATTTTTGCGTCAAAATTCGGAACCTGATATGAACCAGTCCACGTTTTCCGACCCCACTGCAGGAGTTTTAAATAATAATCACGGGGGAAATATGGCGTCAGAACGTTCGAGTTTAATTCTTCCAATGCCGTCGTCTTCTTGTTCCTCTGCAATAACAATTCCAACGAGTCGAAAAATGAAACAGCGGGACAATTTCTATTCTTCTTCATTTGGAGCTCTTAATATTGAAAGTAAGCTCATGCAAATAACAGTAGCTATAAGAATATGCGCAAATTAGTACTGGTAACGATAAAATTTACTGTATTGTATTTGCAGCAAGACATAGGAACAACAATAACCAAAAGGAAAAATGGTTTATAGATGACCTCGCTGTGAATCGGAATTCTCAGAGTCAGCTTCGATCACCAGAAAGTAGCTATGGTGGATCACCAAAGGACAGTAATAAGGCATCAACTCCTGTTCACGCAAAGTCAAAAGAGCTACGAAAACCTGGAAGAGCATTAATTAATCCCTTTGATCCTTCTCATGCTGTCATCAAACTAACCTCGAATCGTCGAAGATGGACTCACATATTTCCAAGAGGACCAACTGGGAATTTGATTCAGCAGCACCATTTTCAAAGCGGACTGGCTAAATTGGAAATTGTGCATGAAAGTGAGACAACACCTGTAGCACCAGGGTCGGGAACTTTGGGTAAGTTCATTTGACGCTTCTGCTAGCAATTTTTATTTCAAATAGTAATAATAATATTTTGCTGTAAAACTTAATGAGTACAGTAAAAAATAGAAGCACAAAGTCATCTGTGTCACGTCAAGTATCTACTTCGACTGAGGTTAATCTCGGACCAAAATCTCTTACTCTATTGTGGGGAGCAACCGGAGAACAGGAATGGACTCCAGCGTTGACTACAGGTGAAGGCAATGTCCCAATTTTTAGTTTTCTTTTTTTCAAGCTTTTATTTTTTATTGCATTTTCAAAATCTGAACGTTTTATTCTTGATTTATTTAGCTTGATGTATGATATTGTTTGTGTCGGTGATACATAGCTATTGCTCAGTAGCTGTTTGAACCGTAACAACTTTAAATTACGATTTGATAACTTCCTGAAAATATTGCCTACTAAAAGTAATTAAGTAAATTGATAAGTTAAACATCCTTTGTATACCAATAGGAGTAGATTGGAAATCACTGACTATCCCAGCCTGTCTTCCTTTAACGACGGATTATTTCCCTGATGAACGCAGTTTACAAGTAGATTATCTTGTGTCTGACTACAGTTTACTACCTGATGATGTGAATGCAGACTATTCTCAGCAAAGAGCTGTATATAGACGACCCTTGAACACTAAAGAAGTTTTTGTAGAGCTAGTGTCACAGCGCCTTGCTCAGGGTTTTCAGTTGGTTATACGAAATCAAACTGAACGCCCAGCAGTTAAAACACCGAGCTCAACATTAATGAGAGGAACGAATTCAAACGAAGTCGAGGTGTCTGAGGAATATTTATTGAGTATTGGAAGAATATTTCACAGGATTAAGCTAATTGGTTCAACTATCACAGTGACAAGATATCGTCCTAGGTAAGTGCGCCAGTCAAACAAATTATATTCATGAACAGTTTATCGTTATCTCTGCTTGAACCTTTTCTCTTTAGACATCCATATCCGTCAATCAATGTATTTTACCAGTATCGGTTTGGTTCACCAAGTAGCTTGGATTACGAGCATGCCACTGCTGAATTCACAACTGAGAAGCTTGAAAATTACAACTGGAATTATTTGGATCACTACATTTGTACTCGTGGTGATCCCGACTTTGCTCTTACTGAGGTTCATTTCATGTGGTTTTTGTATAGATTTAAATGATGATTTACGCTGTTCAATTAATTATTTTGTAGTTCACGTGACATATATTTTCGTAGAATCTCAAGTACTGGCGGTTCAGAATGTTAATTCTACCTATACAACAAACGTCCAAAAGACCTATAGAGGAGCAAATTTCCAGTTTTGGCTATAGTCCATGGAAAGTGGAGGAAACGTCCGTTGTTGTTCAGGATTTTCTGAAGTTTATCGAAACTTGTATTAACAGAATAAGGCGACCCAACAATTCTTTCCCCAAGGGAACTAGGGTAAGATGTTTGAAGCCTTTGTGTACAAGTTATTATACAATAAAATGGCCCATAGTGTTAGTATTCAAATAAATTTGTGCTCAGGGTGCCAGTGGAGGTAGTCAGGGTAGCGCCTCTTCCGCCGGTGGCTTTCGTGAGCGTGTCAACAGTAACAAAATCGTAGAACGACCAAGAATGAGATCTGGCTCAAAAATGATTGAAAAATCTGGGGGTCGAGCAGAAACGGGAAGTGGAAGAGTGTCGCCACTAGAGAGTACAATGGATGCAAAAACTGCTAATGCTCTCGCTGATCCTTTTATTGACCTACAAAGTCCATTGCCAATTACTGACCAGTCATCCCATGATAGTGTTCCTCAAGAACTGAAGTTGAAACCAACTGCTTCTAGAAGGGAAATCGTCGCAGCAATGCGATCTCAGAAAACAGGCTTTTCCTTAATAAAAAGTAAAACAAATAAATTCAATATGGCGTCATGAAAATTCGTCTCTCCTCCATTTCCTTCAAACTCTTATCACACCTATTTATTCAGGTACTGATCTTCCTCCGTGGACATTTGTTAGTTATGATGCAGTTATCTGGCTAATGACTCACGTGGAAGGAATGGTTTCAGAAGTACAAGCAGTTACTGTGTTTAATGTAAGTGTTAGCACTTGGATAAAATTTTACTTTATTTTGAAATATGGTCTGTTAGCATTCAATGTTTAATAAGACTTAATTTTTACCTCAGGAAATGTTGAATGAAGGATTGATACTTCATGCATCCGGCGACACAAAACATCCTTTTGTTTTTGGCTTTTATCTTTACTACATTGTAATTACCGAGTCAGAAGGTTGGTGTCATCACAGATTTTGAATTCTTAATTTTAACTTTGAAACCAAATAATTGACATAGTTTATCAATCGACTTGTTAAATTTACTTTACAGGACTAGACCCTTTACGACCACATGGTGACTGTTCTTTGTTTCATAACGAATGGATGGAAGTTGAAGTACCGTATGAATACTGTTTCGTGAAGAAGCAGATTATTACAGATGTAGTAGATGCGGATACACCAGCTGGTTTATCTTTAGACATCTCTGCTGCTTCTTCTGCGCAACAACGTGTTCGTTACAAAGTGGTATACGTTGACGTGGACGTAGGAAAAAAGAGCGATCGCCAGGAATGGGGTCATGTCAAGTATCAATCAGTGTACAAGCCAGATGAAGCCTTTGAGCTTACTTTACAATGGATGCAATCTACTGGCGCGATTGTAGCTGATTTGGTAAATACGAAAATTTTGCGTATTCTTGTAATAAAATATAACGCTTAGGTACAAATATTACAGCACTTTTATTTAAACAGGTTCAAGGTTGGTCTCGAAAAGCCCAACAATGTAATTTGCAGCTGGTTCCTATTCCTAACGATTTGTTTGAGTAAGCTAATTATAATTACATGCATCTTTATTATTCAAATTTTCTCAAAATGAAAAAAAATGCACATTTTTAAACTAAATATTTGTAGTAACTCTGATTCTCTTCGTGGGCCCATTTTTATTCCATTAAATATTTTGGAATTAACGGAAGGTATTATTTTCAATTACAATTTTCTAAAATACTTGGAATGAAAGTATTAATTTTGTACGTTAATTTGATAATGATTTGTTAATCGTATTTAGTTATGGAAAATGATGAACCGAGAAGCTTTCTCAAATTTCAGCAGTACATCTTGCTGCAGTTTGGCTTCATGAAATGTCATTTAGATGGAACTTTTGCAGACTTGAAACAACAGCATCAAAAATCAGACTGGCTTTTGTTTGTTCATTCGAGTGGAAATATATTTGTCTTAATTCAGCATAACGATGTTCCAAAACAGGTATATATCAACTTTAAAGAGGCCAGATTATCAAAGTAGTTTATAATCGTTGCTGAAAATAATCTTACCTTATGTTTTCCAGTCGGGTTTCCTTTGGTCATGTAATTTTATGGTTAGCAAGCGATGGAGAACTTCTTCCACCCCTTTACTTGGAGACGAATCTTACATGCAAGCTGTATTAAAAGAATTCAAAGAATGCTGCAGGAATCACGAAGGCCGATTAATTAAAGCTTGGAAATCTTTTCTCGAACTCTAGAGAACTAGATGCAAAATAAGTGTGCTATTGATAATTAAATTAAGTTATATTATATATATTTGTTGATACTGTGATATTAAATACCAGAAAGACTTGTGTACCCGCATTTACAGTTTACTCAGAGAAACGCTTAATAAATGACATATTTTCTAATAAGAATAAATGATTAAATATCCGCGTTCAGTTGATGATTTGAAGATTAATTCTATGTATCATATTGGTATATTTTTATTTCATTACCTATATGGTATCATATATTCATTGTACATGCGCTTATATTTTGTCCATTGAAGCACTTTGACTATTTGCTTGTATTTAGTTTTCCATCCAATTACACAAATAGCTGTCCTCTTATTTTTACAAGATTACTTTCAATGGAAAGAAAAAAATAAGATGAAGTTGATTGAGGCATTTAGCTGACCGTGATGAATGAAGAAATCAATTGCACATGCAATATACTAGTACTGTGATTGCGATTCCTGTTAACTCCAAATCCACAGTTTACATACCATATAAAACGTAATGGCAGTGGGCCGTTACCGGCCTCAACCCCGGTGAGCAGTTACCCCGGGAAGCACTAAATTTGCAGCGGAAGTCATTTGCATAAAATGAAAGTCATTTACATAAAAATAATAACTGGTCACCGGGGTAGGAGTCCAAAGAAAGTGCTTCCTGGTGTAGTCTAAAGGGTAACTGCTCTCCGATGTAAGAGTCCAAAGGGGTAAGTGCTCACCTGGTTAAAGCCCTAGACCCTTATATACCATGTAAAACTGGCATAATTTACATATTAACGGATGACCTCGAGCCGTTTTAAATAATTAATAGTATGACATCAGTCTCAAGTCTCTCTGCTTTAGTTGTCTCCACTCTACTGTGCATGACCTCAACTTTTTCTCGTTATGCTGAAGCCGAATGTTGATTATGTAACCGAACTTTTAAGTTTAATTATGTAAACGTATTTTCATGAAATATTGGGTTTGTAGGTAAAACATAAGTAATATAAAAATATTTAAACATTATAGCATTGCAAAAATGAAACTATGAAACCTGTATTGAGCCATGTTGTGTTGCATGACAAATTTCATGGTTTCAAAAGTTCTTGCAGATGTATTCAATTTTTCCAGTGAAGCAAAAGAATTATGAAGGTCAAAAACGTAAATTTATAATTTTTTCTCAAAAGTTGTACTACATAGTTATGATTGTGACTTATTACCACAGAAATTGCATGAATTCCAATAATTCATGTAAAAAACTTCTAGCCGATTCACCATAGTTGATACTTTGATACCACTTCACAGGACATACTCTCTTACTACCTTACATTACAAGACGCAAATAGGTAAGCTAGTTTTCCCAGGACGAGATAAATGCCCAGTTTTTTCCAGCAATCTCAGTTTAGCAAGTTTACACTGTTGCTACTGCACATGTGCTCTTCATATCTATGCATCTCAGAGTAGTCACAGTCACAATTCCCATGTTTTAATATCACAAACGCGTGTCTCTGGTCTGGTCTCTCTGGACAGAGAAGACGACCATGCGTGTCTGGCTGGATGGAATCTGGATTTTAATTCATTGGATGAAGAGTTGCTTGGTAAATCTATGTAACATGACAGCGCAAACAAGAATGGAAATGAAATGAGATTCTATTTGTAGCTGCTGAAGTACGTAATAAAGCTAATAGATTAAAAAGACATTTGTAAAGAGGATTAAAAAGTCTGTCCAAGTCCATGTATGTACATCTGTCCTCCCAGACCTGCATGTATGTATGATTATTAAATGAAAAAGTCAAATATACGTGTGCAATACACACTCTGCTGTGGTAATCCTATTTCTGCTCTCCACATGTCTTCAAAACCCAAGTTTATCATCGTATATCTAATATATAGTTTATCTTGTTTGTTACCGAGCGTAAAAGAAAGACATTGTCGAAATAATAGTTAAAGCTGCAGACGTGGTTTTTCAAAAAGTTTTATACGTTAGTTGTCATTCGGTGTGAGAAATTTAATTCACGTAGGTGATCAGTCTCCACAATATCTCACAAACTCACACAAGATTTTGTATGATTTAGAAAACAGATCCACTTGATTTGTCTAAAGTGCGGTACAACTACAATGTCTAGTGCAATTTTGAAAACAAATAGTGACAGTAAAGTTTATGATTTAAGAAATATTTACGACGAGATGGCATACGATGTCGGAAAGACTGGAAATTTAACAAGTATTAAGGTATGCAGTTACCACGTATTTTGCAATTTGCTCTAATTAGTCATGTTACTTTTCAGAACGGAACTAAATTTAATTCTGAATTTGGCAGCAATGGCTTGGTAGCCTTCACAACAATGTGCTATCTTCCTATGTCAACGGCAAATCAGTAGATGATGGTTCAGTTGCGCGTGAAATTCCTCTAAAAGGGTTATCTCAGTCAATTGGATCGGATGTCACGGCCAAACTTTTAAACACTGAGGCAGTGGTTATCGACGCTTATAAGAGAATTTACAAAACAGACTCTGGCACCGTTTTATTAGATGCAAACACACGAGTAGAGAGAAGGTCTAGGTAAGTGATGAGTTTTCATTTTTCGCTATATCGTGCATAAACAAAATTATAGATACACATGAAGTAGTTGTAAATTGTGTATTCCATTCTGGATGATTTTAAAAGGTTTCAAGATTTGCTCAAGAATAAAGCAAATGATTTAATACAGTTGGAAGCGTATGCTGGAAATGTTCCAGCATGGATAGTTCAGAAACATGATCAACCAACATGGCTTCAAATTTCTAGTAGTTCGGTCGCGAGTGAAAGTTTGTTTATTTTGTTTAAATAAATATACATACATGCATACGTTTATTCATAATGATGATGCATCATGTCTTCATATAGTGTTAACACTTTACTTTTTTAAATTCAGTTCAGAAACAACTTGAAGCTGGAAACTCGCAAGCATTACTGCGTCTTGATGTAAAGTCATACTGTTTAAGAAACGTGGTGGCTCTTCTTTCTGCTGTTGTTCAGGTAGATGGGAATGTACTTGTTCTTATATCCCCAAATGATGATTCCAACGTACGCCAACTCCTTCCCGTCATCTACTTAATTGACGCCCTAAATTTATCTAGGTAACAAGTGTTCTCGCATGTAGTTGTAACTTTTGTAAAACTTTGCATTATTCAACTTTTTAAAAATTTGATAGGATCCGCACACAGCAAATTCATGTTTTACTGGTAACATCGGAGCTACTAAGCGGTGGATTTCTGAAAAAGCTTGCCGGTCTGGATGAAAGCCTGAAATTAAAAACATCAAGTGGCATCATTGAACTTGGTGATATCAGGAAATCATCAATAGTGACAACGGCAGGTATTACGGGAAATATGCTTGAAGTATATAGGGTTTAATTTTGTACGAAACAGACATGTAATTTGCAACTATTGCCTTTAAAATATTTTATAGCTATAAATCTTTCCAATGCCGACGGTAGTAGTGTACACTATGTTGTTGATAGTAGTGCTGACATAGCGTCCACGGTTTCATCTATTTCTAGAAATGTATGGTCTTGTGGTATTGAGGTGAGAACAAGCTGAAATTGCTATTTACATACAATGCTATATATACTAAAATTTTAAAGCATTCAAAATAAAGACTAAAGACCCATTTGCTTTAATAAATGCGTTATAGATAAATCATCGATGTCGATCTATTGCTTTTGTGCATCAATCAGTGTATGCACAAGTAGTGAAAGAGTTAAAGGAAAGTGTAGAGAAGATCAAGATCAATAGTTGGGATTCTAACGCTTGGACGGCTTGCGACTTTGTAAGCAGAACAGTAGATGTATCGTCAGCAGTTATATCTTCCATAGGTAAACTAGGAGCAAAGGTAATCAGTAGTTATTATAGTAGTATCAGTATCTCATGTATTTGATTAAATGTATCATGTAATGTATATAGAGCAACTTAAAATCTTCCATTTAAACGTTTTTCTAGCTCATTTGTGTTAAGATCAGATTACTCTGTTCCTACCGTTGTCTACGACATTGGAACATCATCTGATTTAGTTTCGACCAAGCAATCGGGATATGGTCACATTCTCGTACTAGTTCCCTACCGGTCTCTCAATGAGCTTGTTTCTTTGGGCAATAACTTTGGAGTGCCTGATGAATTGTTCCTATTTTCAAATTGTTTCATTACTAACTCGTCCATTATTAAAAAATTGAATGTAAGATGAGAAATTAAATGGAAACAAGATAGGCAAATCACATCAAAACAATTAATTCTAAATTATACAGGCAGCTGAAATACTGGTCAACTCAACTTCGGAATCATTACGTCGTTCGTCTCTATTCTGGTTACCGTGGCAGGTGGTTTCCAAATCTGGGACAAGCGCTGTTAAGGAAGAAGGCGGCAATGCAACGTACGATTCTCTTTAAGTTTTAAAGGCATTAATATTTTTGTAAATGTTATTTTAAATGTATATTAATATTTTTAAAGTAGAGCTTCCAAGGTACAGCCTCAAGCAAATCAATGGAGGGAACTGTCATCCAGTGCCAAAATTGAAAAGTTGAACCAGCTCATAAAAACAACCAAGGTGGATCCATCAATTCTTCCCGTGCTCTTGTCAAATTACCTTGACAACGCGCATGAAAGTTTGCTGAGTATTCCAAATGCATCCTCTGTTTGCTGCTCTGGAATTATTTTAGCAGATGCGGCGGAAATATCAGCATCCACCCTCTTGACTGCAATTATTGCATGTGTTTTAAGAGACAGGCCCGTCGTTATTGTTTCGACCGTGACTGAACTTCCGTCCATTATTACAAATGCTGTAAAAGACCATCTCCCCTCAGGTCTAGTATCATTTTTAACAGTGGAAAGTGTCAAACACATCAAACAAATGACTCTTGACTGGGAACTAATTTGGGTTTTCCAAGGATCCAAGAAAGGAATCGAACTGGATTTTGTTCCATCCAATTGTCTAAATAGATTTTTGTTGATTAACAACCCCAGCGATAACGAACCCAATTTCAACGCAAAGTTAGCCATTGCGACTGCCTACAAAAAGTGCCAAATTTAATTTTTTCGTTTGTTCATAAACATACATAACATACATACAAACATGCAATTCTTGAAAATATATTTTGCTGATAGAAAAAAATAATAATTTTACTATTACTTATCATACTCAACAACAGATAAAAATAGAAATTTTCATCTCTATGCATGTCTCTTCAGAATTTGTGTTATTACAACAATGCAGCATATTTCTTTAATCTTGGCAAAACTGTTATTCCATTTGTAATGTATGATCTAAAGTAGCCATTTATTTTGAAATCATAAATAAACGAATTCAACGTTTGAAATGAATTCTCAAACAATCTCGTGTTGGAAATAAAGTAGTTGTTTGGATTTTGTGACATGCGGGCGTAGTGCAAATGAAGAGGCCATAATCATTGTTTTCTTTGGACAAATACATATACTGAACAAACGGCTACTACTAGCTTTTGCAAATATTACCAAAAAAATTTATGTCACCCATCAATGCATTACTTGTTTATATGACACACGCATAGGTATACTACGACGATTACAATATGCGCATAAAGAAAATTCAATTAGCGT
>JAHZMT010004067.1:0-25281 GCA_027743785.1 Sinhomidia bicolor
TCAACTACCTTTTATTATTACAGAGAAGTATACGGGATAGTCGAGGACACATATGTGCGTAACATGCGTGTATGCTGCCGCTGCTGCTGCTGCAAGATACGCACTTTTAAGATGCGTACACTAGAACATCATCACATGAGAAAGCCATACGGAGACGAGTTCAACCACCACCAACAAGCCAATACGAACCTTTACTTCTTCAAGTAGGTATTTCCAATACCCACACAAGTCCAATCAAAATAATATAACTGTGTAGAGTAGAACGTTGACTATATTTATGTTTTATATGGTATAATCATGCAACGTAATAATCATAATAAAGAGAGTGAGAGAGAAACAAGAAAGTAAAGAGAGAGAGAGAGAGAGAGAAAGAAAGAGTGAGATGGATAGATATATGAATAAAAATGCACTGTTGTTGTTGCTGCTGCTGCTGTGGGAGTATCAAAACCGAACCAGAGTTACAAACATACATGTATAAACTACAAACAACCGAATAAAAAAAACACACATTGCTTTATGTTGCGGTTGGAGAGATCATAGAGAAGAAGAATGCATACCACACACACACACACACACTGTTCAACTTTCCTGCACAATAGTATCAAGAGAGAAGAGGAAAAGTGTGTAGAATTTAATATATGGAGCAATAGAGTCTTTTCCTATCATTCTTATAACAACATCGTATCATCTATAATCAAAACTCAATGGACATGTAAATATAATAATAATAATAATATTTGAAAACGCACTTATTACATTTGTGTATGAAATTTAAAAAAAGATATACATTCGTAGCCCAGAAGAGCAAAAGGAGGGGAAGGATGAAGTGCTACGAAAATCATTCTCATCCTATCATCGTCGTCATCATCATCATCCTTCTCAACATCAGCAGTGTGATAGGAAACTGCTGTCGTTGTTGGTGCGAGCATTGGATATATTTACATATTTTGTGCGTGTGCACTTTAACAACGAAACAAGATATTTTTATTGGGAAGCAGATGCACACACCTCCTTCTGATGAAACAAATGCAGCACTTTTGTAAATTTAATTGAAAAAATGCACACGAGAATTTATGGAAGATAAAATGCATATCGGCAAGGCAACTGATAATAATAATAATAATAATAATGCTTTTGAGTTGAGCTGAATGAATGAATGAACAAATGTAGCTGGTAACGTTTGATGACGGCTTTTATTATTTACTTTACACCTTTTATGTGGAAATCATTTCTCCAAATTTCCTTTTGTCAGCTAAGACAGAGAAAAGTTTATGCTTATGAATTTGCACAGTAAAAATGAAATTTACGTTGTTTTTTTTGCAAAAGGTGCGACTTTCCTTTACCAAACTAGTGAGAAGATGGTGCATATATTTAAAACGGTAATGGAAATAAGGAATGCCTACCCAATGCATCTCCAATTTCATCCCAACCCTATCATCGTTGACTGACATGAATGAGCATGAAGTGTGGAAAGTTCAACACAGTTCACTTGGAAAAAAAACGGAACATGTATGGTATTTTATGCAAAGATGTATACTAATATATGTAGATAGCCTGGAATATACTGCTTTTTGAGTGTTTAGTACAGCACACTTGAGTTTTAATATGAGTACAATGGCGTACGAGGGAGGGCGTTTTCTCATTTCATATCACTTTCAACGCAGCAAAACACACAGATGCGTCTATACGAGCAAAGTGAGATGCTCCTTTTTTGAAATACTAATATTATTATTACAGCTAGCATTAGTAATAAAATTACTTGTCTCAAAGTCATATATACCGTATTCGTGTACAGATGTATATACTTGTTTGTCTAGTAAACTGCATAATATTCATCGTATTTGTTTCATCGACAGGATCCGAAAACCACGTTTAAAAACACGTGTACAATAACACATTTAAATAGCTTTGATGACAAGTATGAAATGTACACGATACAAACGTATTTTTCTCGTAGATATTTACAATTTTGTTTTTCAATTTTTTTTCAATTTTTTTACTGGAAATCCCTTTGCTACCTGAGGCTAACTTAATAATGTAAATTCCCAGAATTGATAAATGACCAAATATAAAAATAGGCATAAAAAACTTTCGTATGGTTGGATCTGGATTTTATTTTGCATACTTATTTTTTTCCCTTTTGAATCTCCACTACAGTGACTAAAGTTGACCATCCAAAAAAAAATAAAAAAATCTTACTTTTGATTTCATGTTTGAAAAGCAATTCATGAATACATACAAGTTTCAGTAGTTTTCCATTCCATTTTTTTCTTTTTCTCTCTGTCGCCATTCGCTTTGCTCAGTGAAATCCTATGCGGGATTTATTTTATTTTTTTAGTATTCATGGAATGATCCAAGGCTAAAGTGGCTGAGGTTAATATGCTTGAGAAGAAAAAAGTATGCTTGAGTTTATCCTCCTTTACTGGTGGCTTTTTATTATTATTATTATATCTTGCGTGAAAAAACGTGGGATTGGCAAAATTCTTACAGGTAAAGTGTTTTCTCTGGGCTCCGAGGAACAGATAATAATAATAATAATAAAAAAGGTAAAGATGAAAAATGGTATAGAAAAGTGAAAAGGATTAAGGATCCTACTCAACTTTCTTCCCCTGAGATGCTTCTTTTCATAAAAAAATATATAATGCTCGTTACCAGCAAGTTTTAGCTTCACACTGCCTATTATGCTCGTGGAAAGTTCAAAAAAAAGTATGCGCTTTGATGCTCCTTTTTTTTGCAAAACTCCTCTCTGATAACTACAATGGCAACAATGCGCATTCATACGTAAGCTTCTAATAAGAGGGTAAGAACGGTACGGTATGAAATGTGTATCAGAATAATGCCGAAACGAGGGAAAAAATAAATATAAAGGAAATTTTATTCAAAGAGAATCGGTCTAACGACAGCACAGTAATATGGATCATAACACTATGTATATATATTTTTTTTACAATTTTCACACGTTGATTTTTTTCAATGCTTTTTCCCTCATTTTTTTGGATGGGCCATTATTCTCGATGAAGCTGCTTATGAAATTATATGTGGAATCGAATTATTTCTGTATGTGCTACCACTACAACAATTAAAAAAATATTGCATACCTATTATGATTGTTATCTCTTTATCCAGTAATTATCTCTTTCGCGCTTTCTTGTTCAACCATGCATGACAATCATGATCAGTATGATTGTTTATAACAAACTGAAAATGGCTTTGTCTGAGCGTGCCTCTCACTGCAAACTTGGTTAGTAGTAATGAGTTCCCAGATGTGCATGCAAGCCTGTTCATTTCGTTTACAGCTCTTATTTTTTTCTGTTAAACTACAAAACTTTTTATTGAAAAAATGAACTTTTTAACAACGTGTTCGGTTTTCAGTTTTGCTAAAGGAAAATGGTAAAAGCAATAAGCTTAATTATTGCACTTTGTGTGCTAACCATATATACACATATATGTATATATGTATATATATCATACTCTTGGTATGATTGAAATTAGTGTAAACTGCAGGATAAAGATTTTTATCTCCACCTATTCGATGCTAATCTTGATCTGTTTTGTTTCACTTTTTGTCACGTAAACTCATGGCAGCATGTATAATTTGCAACAATGTGCATATCATGCATGATGATGATGCTCTTTTTTTCAAAAGGGTTCTTCTCTCTCATGTCTTTGTTAGATGCACACTACGCCTGTTAATGGCAAGGTTAAGCCTTTTAGCTTTATTATTATTATTAGTTTGTAGGAAAAACATCAAACGTTTTCTTCATCGTGTTCTATAGCCAAGCACACCACACAGAGCACAGGAATTGTACGCATGCAGCATGCAAGGAAATGGGGGAAACGCGAGAATAGGGACAAGATCCTTTTGTAAGATAATATGATAAAAAACAATAGACTTTGTGACAGTTGCATTGTCGTAAATAAAACGTGTTTAATAAGGTAAAAAATAAAAATAATTGTTTTTCTTGCTTTGTTTATTTTTCCTCTGTCACTTTCCCTCCCTCCTACTCACACAACAGAGAGCATACTATTATTTTTTTTGAAAAAAAACAGTGAGGACTGGGACAACAACAAAAGTAGGAAAAAAGGATTCATTATATTTCTCACTTATAATATATTATGCTTGTTTGTGCCACTTTACTTTCCTCTCCTGTTATCTTAATTTCTTCATGGCTGTTTTTTTGTAATTTATTTAAATATAATTAAGTCAAGTTTGCGGAAAGAATGAAAAATGAGCAATCCAACGAGTTGAGTGTGTGAGAGGATGATGGGAACAATAATGGTGTGGTGTGGTGTGGTATGTGTGTGTAGTGGTGTGAGTTAGTGGTTGGTAAACGCTTTTTACTCGCTATACCCACGATGACAATGATGATGATGATGAAAGCTGTTAATGGTTTGTTTTGATGACGACCATGATAATGACAAGATAAGAGGGAGGAAGGGAGGAGGAAGGGGAAAAAAATAAGAGGAATTTTAGAAAAGGTTAGTAGAGGAGTGACATATCATCAACAACATTTTAACGCATTTCCCTATAATAATAGGTACGTACGTACGTACGTAAGTTATAAATGGAGCATGTACTAGAGCGTGACACCAGCAAAATCAAATTAAGGACAACTTATTAAGGTGATAAATGGTGACCGTATATATCTATTCCTATTACCTTTATATAGTTTATATGCTCGTATAATAAATAATATTAGATTTCTACTTGCAGTGATGCTATAACGGGATGGAAATGGTAAAAAGAATGAAAAATGGCCGTTTTTGCAAAGTGGTCATATAATCATATCATTCGTTTCCCAGTACCGTTTTTGTTAATCTCCTCTTGGGTATAGTATGTATATATAGCTTTATTATTATTATTATTATTATTATTAACTGCAATATTTTTTTCGTTCTCAGTGAACTCATTATTATACGAATGTGAAGTGGTTTTTTCTCTCTTTCGCTCAACATCAGTGTCAACAACAAAGTACTTGTCTAATTATACTCGATTATATTATTATCGTTGCTTCTATTTATGCAAGTTGAAGGTGGAGGACAATAAGCTAATCCGCTGCACAAATATATATATATATATATTATTAAAATACAAACAAGTGTGGTTACCGCATGGTTAACCTCTTTGTCAGCAAGTCAGCTGTACATTTAGTTTTTAACGAGATTTTCTTTGAACTACATACATACATGTAATAATATATAAAACAGCTAATATTTCTACATTTATTCTATTGTAATAGCACAACTTATTATTAAAACAAATATAAAAAAAATAAAAAGTCTTTGTTTTAAATTTTGTGTGCTCATCATATCATCAATCAAATGTAATGCAGTCGTCATCTCTTTTGTTTGAATGCTCACGCCTGGTAGGTTTTCAACACTTTTGATTATTATAATGCGTACAACTTGCAGATTTCCACAACAATATTTACCAACCTATTCAGATCAGAAGAGGCGAAAGAGTTTTAATATCTGTAACAAAATTACTGGCAAGGTTTCACAAGTGCTTTTACATTTCAAAACTACGTACCTATCTATCAAATATCAGATACAGAAATTTACAACAAATCATTTTTGTACGTAACATCATCCTCATCATCATCGTCATAAAGTGCACCTTCAACCACACTTGCTTGTGTAGTACCTACGTGCCTAAATCCTTCTCTCTCTTTCTCTCTCTCTCTTTTATGGCAAATGACATGTTAAATATTTGCTTATTCTCATCTTATCCCACTTCATCATCCTCATCCTCATCATCTTCACCATAATTCATCCTCATTTATGAACGTACTAAAACGTGCCTGTCAACCAAATAACACATCACCACGCGGACTACCATCATCATCCAACCAACCAGAAACATCTCTCTCTCTCTCTTCTCTTCTTGGACGCGCTGCCTGCTTGCTCACTTTCTCAAAATATTATTTATTTGCATCTCTCTCCTCTCCACTACTACTCTACTTGTCATCATCATCTACAACCTCAAACAACTCCCATTTTTCCTTTACGTTTTTCCCTGTTGTAATTTTCTACACTCACAGAGAGACAAATTAGTACGGAGAGAGAAAAAATGAGTCAAAGAGAAAAAAACTAGAGAGAGAGAGAGAGAGAGAGAGTTGTAATCAATAAGTAAATAGAAAAAAACAAGATGATGGGAAAAGTGAGGAACACTTTTCTTGTTATCCTTTCCTGTCATCAGCAAATTATGCACATTACTTTTACTTCTCCTTGCGCTGCTCGCCTCCTTCATCTTTTTCTGGTTGACTTGCTTTTTAAAGTTTATATTTCCGTTACTACGCTGTCGACATCCATCACTTGGGCACCAACAGGAAAATTGTAAAAGAAAGAGACAAGAAAATGCACAAGCAGGAGAAAAAAAGTAGTGGTGTGGTCCTCTTTCCTGATTTTTTTCTTTTTCGTTTCTTTAAAAAAAATCTAATGTATTTTCTGTTTACAACTAATTCATCAAAACATCCGTTAGAAGTGAGCCAGGATTGTAAATAGAATTTGCATATTAAATATTTGATTTATTTCTTGACATGAAAAAAAAATCCATTTACAAAAAGTTGCTCTAAATAAGATCCCTAAGAACACTCTGCACACTTGAAATTGTTCAGATTTTCACTATTCGTAAGCATCTTGTATAATTATTATTCATTGCGACATAATAATAATTACCTGTTCTAAATTGGCAAAAATGAAATAGATTTTTTTTTAAAAACATACAGAGAGAGAGAGATGCTTACAATTCGCTTCATTTTGAAACCCAATTTTGTATCCTCTTGTCGGAGAAATCACTTATTGCGTTGTCCCATCCTCACCACTTTTATGCATAAATAAATAGCAAGAAAAAAAAATTTGAATAAATATTGGCTGGTGATTGCTATTCATCATCGTCACTATTATTGTGAAAGCCGTTTTGACGTTTTCAAGCAGCATTTGTTTTCTTTTTTTTCACAACGACAATGAAAACAGGAGTGTTTTTTGGTGCTGATAATAAAGCTGATTTGACTTTCACACTGCATGAAACTTTTGGGAAATTCAATTAAGTTTAATAATAAGGAAATTTGGTCGCCCACTCATGGATGAAAGTCTGTATATATAATGTGATGGCAAATATGAAAATAAGCCATATTGAAAATTATTCCTTTTGTGTGCTATTAGAAATGAACAAAGGTAGTCATCATAAAATAAATAAGCACAACAGCAGCAGCAGCAGCTGGTGGTGTAGAGAAGAGTTGTCAATTTACTGAGAAATTCAATTTTCATCCTAGAAAGCTATCAGCAGCATCCCAATAAAAGCCCACACACACACACATCTCAAAAACTTCCGCTCGTGTAGAAAGAAAAGCTGTTTACCTTTTTATTTGCGTAAGTATGTTGTGTACATGTATGTATGCCATTATTACATTTGAGTTATTATTATATATGTAAACCTTTGTCAAACTGGTTTTAACAACGGTGCTCAACCGTATTAGATGCTCTATCAGTTTATCAAACATCAATTTTCAGAACAAACAAAATTTCCGTATGATCACTGGTTATTATGCTTGTTTACATAATTAAGTAAACAATTTTCATGGCAGAGTAGACGAGGTAAAATGCTTTGATTAGCTAAATGGAAGAACAAAAGTCAATAAATTGTTGACATTTTCTTCTTCCTCTTCTTCTCTTTACTGTGCTATTGCCAGTAGGTATGTGCACAATCGTCGTTTGAAGTTGACTTGGCAAGGTTCTGGTGAAGGAAATGAAGGAAAACGTTTGAAAATTTGATGAGATGATATTCAATTACTAAAATTTCTACGTTAATGCTTAATTTTTTACTCGCAAGCTTTCATATCTAATTTATCAAACAGCAAAACTGTAGATTGAGTTGCCTTTACGAATAAAAATAAATATTTTGTTAAGTGTCCCACTGAAACTGCTCCTAATAAATTAGTTTCTAGTTTAAACATAATTTATATCCTATGATTATAATTCAAAACGATTTCATTTCTTTTACTTATTCCCCGTATCTCTCTCTACACATTTACTATTCTCTTTATTACCAATAATATGTTTCTGACAGCTTGACTTCAAACTATTCAATAAAAACATGCACACGACAATACATTAATAAAAAAAATTAAATAAACTTTTCTGGTGCAAAGTTTCTTGAATTTATTATGGATTTCATGACCTACGCTGCCCCCTCTCTCTAAATCTCTCTCTCTCTCTCTCTCTGTGTGTAGTACAAAATCTGGGGTTTTTCTCATGTAAAAAACGAAAAGAAAAAAAAACTTGTTAACTTTGAACTTGTGACTTGTACAATGTTATTGTTATTAAGAATATACATATTTTAGACATAAACATGACTTGTATTTTATGTCATATCAATAATAATGTTGCTTTTGAAAAAAAACCATCACAGCACACCAGCAGAAACAGTCACACAAGTCAGTAGGCGCAGCAGTAACAATCGTTTCTTGTTGTTATTGTTGCTGTTATTATTATTATTATTGTTATAATGATTTTGCATTTATCCAAAAAACCTACACGTACCTTTGCACAGGAGTGATTGTAATGTGGTTGCACAATTTTTTTTGATGTTCATTTGATGTGATGATGCGCTGTTGTTCTTCCTGGTGGGAGGCCCAGTAATGTGATAAATATTTGAACAAACTTATTAGGTAACATAAAAAGGTAGTTGAAGCAGTAATAACGTTTAGCAATCCCAATGACGACAACAACAACAACAACAACAGCATCGAAAAAATGATAATAATAATAATAATAACAATAACAATACAGTATAAAGTAATAACAAGTTCATGAAACATTCTCTCATTCCTCCAAGTCATTATTCATACCCTCACGCCAAAAACCATTTTATAATGTGCTTTTGTCTTCCCAACAACAGCTCCAACATTGTTGTAGTAGATAGATTGTACTATTATTGTTATTATTATTACTTTTTATTCGTCTCTGTACTGTACAGCAGTGCACAGGATCAGAGATCAAACGGTCGTGGTAATAACATTGATAATAATAATAATAATAATAATATGTTGTTTCGACTTTTGCTTTGCTATTTTAACCTCATAACTGCACGTTGTTAAGTAGCAGTAGTACGGAGAAGGAAAAGTTGGACAAGTCCCAGGAAAAAAGTCTCTCAATATCAAAAAAAGTGGACAAATTTCCTTAACTCTTCTCTTTACCTTAATACTCTTCTTTTTCTGATTCTACTCTAGGCAATACCCAAGTGACTTGGCTGGTGTTCTTGGTAGCAGCATGCATGCATGCATGGTAGGTTGTTATATGGTTAGTGAGTTTGGTTGGTGTGATCCTTGTCTCTTTCGCCTATTGAACCAATAATGCAGTAAGTACATGCGATACGAATAGAAAACAAGCCAATAATCTAAAAAAAAAGAGAGAAAAAAATTTCATGTACTCGTGCAACGAGTATCGAGTAGTGGTGGTTGTAGAAGAAGAAGAAGAGTAATAGTACCAATAATAATAACGACTTTGATAAGAGGCTTAGTGGAAATCAGAAAATGGTTCTTGTGTTCCTGTCGTTGTGTCAATGACAAGCATTACAGAATTAGTAGTCGTCGGGAGAAGAAATGGAGTCAAGTAAGTAAAAGGCAAGTAATATAAGTACAACATCAACAAAAGGAATTAAATTCTTAACTTTTCTTTCAAGCATCCCTTTTTCCAGAGTTTCCGCGTTCAATTCAACTATTTGGGTCTGTACTTTTGGCCATGGTTTTTTAAATATGTGTGTGTATATATTTATATACATGTATATACATTTCTTATGTTCGCTTCTATTCATTTTAACTTCCAATGACACTAAAAACTTGTCTTTTCTTTTTTTTTGTATCTAAAAAAAATATAAAAAGAAATACAGCTAACAACTGCCTGTCGTTAGAACTGGTATAGGATTGCCAGTTAAAAGCGATTCACATGACGACCAAAACGAAGACGATGGTGGTGGTGGTGACGATATTTTTTAACGTATATATATATGGATGGATATATGTATGTATCTATAGGTATATACATGTGTTTTATTTGTTCATTTTATTTTTCCTCCTTGTTTTTCATCTCATTCAAGTGTGTGTACAAGTACCAGCACTCCTGCTGCTGCACAATACTTGGTATTTTTTTTGAAACCGAGCAACTTCCACCAAATCTTTTATTATTTTGCTTCAACAATAATACAAACTGACTGAATTACATTCTTCAGTCCGCAATAACAAGACCAAAAGAAGTGGAAAAACGGTAATTCACTGAAACCGTTACATTTAAATGGCTTTGACATTTTGACTCTGTTTGTAGATTGCGTAAAAAATTGAGCATGTAAGTTTGCTACTACCACCACCACCACTTCTGCTCACTAGATGAGAACAAAATAGAATAATAATAATAATAATAAAAAGGTTTTAACAAAATTGTTTTTCTACTTTTGTTTGCGTCATTTGTATATCAAAATGAGTGTATTTATGTACACAACATCATGGCTAATTTATTTATCAAGAAGTGGTAAACAAGCATTCCTTCATTTCTTTCTGCTCACAACTGTCAACTATTCAATATAGGAGAAAAAATCATGCTGCTTTTTTATTATATAGAAGGATGTGTTTTTTTGAAAAGCTTGCTGTAGTAGCTACTACATAAATGAATTGAAAATCCTAGGGATATTTCTAGAGAAGAATAAATAAATAGAAAACACATTTTTTTTCCAGATCAGTTGTTCCCTTTACTGCTACTCTCGTTTTGGATTCCTACCGCTTTTATAATTATCATCATCGTGTACTTTTTCAACACAGCCGTAATTAGAAATTTCCTTGTTTCTCTACAAATAATTGTTCTGAAACTATTTTAATCTTGAGAATGTTTATATAAATAAAGCACGCCGTGTGTGTGTCTCTGTGTGTGTGTACTAGTAATCTCATCAATTGGTTAGGTCTACAGAGTTTTTAAAAAATGTCAATATAATCATTTCAATTGTAGAAAACACACAAAATATCTGGATTTAATTATGTCTACTACTCCTCAGAGACAACTACTGGAGACATTCCAAACATTACTACCTCTAGTATTTCTTCTTCTTCTTCTTCTGCTTCTTCTTCTGCTTCTTCTTCTGCTTCTTCTTCTGCTTCTTCTTCTGCTGCGTCTCTACATAAATGGTTTGGTAGCATAAAGCCTTTTGGATTAACAAGAAAATAGATAATAATCATTGTTTGATTTTAGGCGACAACTAATAGTATGTCTGCCTATGCGTAGTTAGTTTGTGTTTGCCTTTTATCTATGAATGCATGTGAGTGTGTGTGTTTATTTATGAATAAAAAACAAATATTGTTTTATTGCCGACAAGTATTATTACTATGATTATTACTCAAAAATTATTATTGTTATTGTTTACCAGAGTGTGTGTCGCGTGGGCACGACAAAAACATTTTCTTGTGCGCTTACACACACGTAAATACCACAAACTTTTATAATCCAATCAATATTATCATCTATCTTCATCCCTAAATTGTATTTTTTTTCTCTTCTATAAAATGAATAGCAAGCCAGTGAACACAATATTGAATGTCGTTTCAATGAACAAACAAACAAGCCCCAGTGTTATTATTATTATTGTTATTATCAACATCATCATCGTTTATTTTTTCCTACCATCATCCACTGCGATCATCATGATCCAAATATAAATCTTTCTCATCTATGCATCCATCTATAGTCCTTTTTACTTTTCTCTTCTTTTTTTCTCATATACTTTCTTTTTGTAGGCACAATCAACTAACTTTCTAGTAGTCAATTTCACGCCGTGTGTACGGCGGCATATAAAGAGAGATTTCACCGGTAGCAGCAGCAATAGCAGCAGCAACAACAACAACAAAGCACGCATATTCTCGTTGGGTTCAGCACGGATAATATATATTTTCCCATTTTTTTCCGGCTTTCTTTCTCTCCGTGTGTAATATATGAATTTACACACGTACAAGTACATAGAGAAAAGCCATTATATCATGACTTGTTTGGGTGAAAAGACAATTAGGAGATGGAGTCTCCACACACACACGTTCCTTTTTTCAGTTAGAAACTTTATGGTTTTATCTTGCCACCAGGAAGCGGGTGTACATCTTTTCATGAAAAAAGCTTTGGGTGTTGTTATTATAGCGGCACGGCGCTGCTAGAAGGTAGTTATGTATGTATGTAAGCCGACGTCTATATTATAACACAATATTATTACTCCATCTATAGAAACAGTAGGTATATATTATACGCACAAAATAGGAACATACTTAGATACGTATATATCACATCATTTTTAGTATACACCCTCACCGGATAAGGACCAAACCAGAAATATATATACATTTTTTTCTAAAACGGAGAGAGAGAGAGAGAAATAAAAGTTTTTTTTTGGTGTTGTTGGGTTCGCACCACACGTACGCAGCACCAAAGTTTCCTAAAACAAAAACTTACCATTGTATCGATTGGTATGCGCATGTTTCAAAAGGGCAATGAACTCAGAAACTTAACTGCTGGATCAGTATGAAAAACATTATACCGTGCCTCCTCTCTCTCTCTCTCTCTCTTTTCCATCGCCCTCTTTTTTTGCTTAACTTTTCTCATGCTGACGATGACGATGAGGACGACGACGACGACGACGACCACGGCATGGCAATGGTAAGTGTTTCTTGAAAGCTATGTATCTATCTGGTGGTGGTGGGGCTACTACTACTACTACTACTACACATACCTATATGACGAAGTTAGTTGTGAGCAAGGTGAATGCATGCAAGCTAAATAACGTCATATATTTTACCAAAAAACAACCGGACACACACACACACCTTTTTGTGCTAGCCTTTTGGTAATAACAATAATAATAAGTAATAGCAAACATTGCCATGGTATAATCGCTTGATCATGATAATAACAATGTTTCATTCCCATTCCCTCTTTTTCACTCATTAGAAAATGTGCATGTACATCTGATATTCAGTAGTTTAGCTTGCTTGCTTGCTTGCATGCATACAGTTTTTTTTTCATGTGGCGTGTCCATTTTTTTAGTTGGGCTCTTGCAAAAGAATAGCAACAACTGCATGAAGAAAAGGACGAAGAAAAAGAAGTGTATTTTTTTAAAAGTATTATTATTGTTGTTGTTGTTGGATGGAAATGATGGAATCAGTTTATTGTAGCAGCACAGCATAATAATAATAATTCTGGTTGGTTTTTAAAGTTTATTCACATAGCAACAACAATTTAGTTTCTCTCCACTTCTATTTTTACAGCTCACTTGATGAGGAATTATTTTTTAGGAACCTGCTAACAAAAATACTACTTCCTTGCAATTGTAATGACATTTGATTGCTTTTCGGCGTCAAGCAAACAAACTGTGTTGCTTGCTGTTATCAGGTAGAAACGGATGTTCAAGCAGAAGAATAAGACATGACACGGCAGTAATCATCATCATCATCAAACTACTACCATCACCACCACCATTAAGTTAGCAAAAAAATATAGCTGCACAGTATAATAATGGAACTGCATTGCAATTACTATTAGGTATGTATGTATGTATGTACGTATTTTTAAAAAAAAAAGTTTTGTCATTTAAAATTGGCCACTAATAGCACACAATGTGTGGAAGACACAGCCTTGAATTTCCCACGATTCCTTGCATCATTTGGCAAAATTGCCCACACATTTAGAGAAAAAATATATGCAGGAGCCAAGCTTTAAAAACGGAAACAAACTACCACTGCTACTACTTGAGTAACATCAGCAAAACATAAATAGCTTTTAAAGTAGCAACTTTGCTTATTTTCATGTGTACAACCAAAAAAATCACAATAATTGCGTGTAAAATAGTTTTGAGCAAAAAAATATAAGTAAGCACTACAGTTTAAAATCATTTTTTTACGAACAAGGTTTAAATCGCTTCCTTATCTATCCTCATCATCAGAAAAAGGCAGGATATTATCATGTGTAGTTGTACGCATAAATATGTTATTGCTTTGGTACAGCGTACCACTAGCTTTTTTCATACATCGTAAATGTTTTTTTTTCACATTTTTATATAATATTTTCTCAATAATCTTTATATATCTACTGTATACCTATTTACAACAAGAGAAAAAACAGCAACAACGACGACGACGAAAACAACAACAACAACACATTTGCAGTCATAACTGCAAGTGTGGAATAAAGGAAAAACAAGAGGATCAATTTGTAGGGAAACCAGAGAAACGCCTAACGCCTCTTTTTTTTCTCCCCTGCTACAACAACCACCACCACCACATCAGCAGATTCGTGAGGAGTGCAAAGTACTTTTTTTTTAAAATAATAAACCTGTACAAGTGTACGAATAAAGAGTACTACTACTACACCATAAAATCATATAATAATTTGTTTTCACGCGTTTCCTCCTCTTTTTTTCATATGAATTTTCTTTATTATGCAGCAGCAGCAATAATAATACCAACAGCAACAACAAACACCACCACCACCACCTTCAGCAAACCATACGTATCCAATCGAATCAAATTCAATCTCTTTTTCATCCGCAATACCACAGCACCACCAACACTTTGTACTGCCATATAGCAAGCTTCAAATTCAAAACGCGATTCTTCTGGTGGTGTGGTGTGCGTGGTGGTGCCTGATGGTAATTTTATGCGTAATACTACTACAACCAACTAGTAAGCTAGCAACAACAACAGCAAAAAATAAATAAATAATAATAACGCCAGCACAACAACAGCAGCCGTGTCATCAACCGACGGCGTCATTTTTGTTTACATTCTGCAGAGTTTGGGTTAGTAAAACGTTTTGCAGAGGAGCATTTTAGTTGTGGGTATTGAATCTTTAAACAATGTAAATGGTTCTAAAAAAAATTACCATACATACATGCATGCTTTCATTTTTTTTGTGGTGGACTCTTCAACGACGTGATCAACAGGGTAATAATAATAATAATAATAATATGTGCAGGGTTAAATGAAGCATACGAAGAAAAGGAAGGGGTTTTCAAACTTTGGTATTTTGCTTGTCATCATCATCATCATCATCACCTTCTTCTTCATACTGCATTACAAACGTGTTATTAAAGGCTCTAGCAAGAGAGTATTTATTATGTCAGTTTACGCACTTTTGCCGTGTTTAACGCCCTTGCTCTTTGGAAAAATATATATGTGATGGCTTTTCATCTAGGGATTACTACGTGGTGGAGTTGAAATGTTATCGAGAATTAGTTTAGTTATTTCAAAGAGAAGATTGATGAATCACTGTTATGCTTCTGTTAATCTAGATGAATGGCTGTTTTTTTTCTGCTGCGTGTTGGAAAACAATTTACGTTTTTAAATTTTCAACTGCTCCTATATATGTTTGTGTGTGTGTGTGTGCATAATACATTATGATGATGGTAGCAAAAGTAAATTGCTGATTGCAGCATTCATAATCATGTTTATTTTGTGCAATGGTCGGTGTGGTTTTGTATGTAAACATTGTTTGAAAATCCTAATTGCATAAGGCGATTAGATTAAATTTTTGGTGAGAACTGAACTGTGTGTGTGTGGCCTTTCTCTCTCTCTCTCTCTCTCTCTCTCCAGTTATGTAGGTATATTTGGCAAATATTTGCACATTTCATAATGCCTCACTATGAAATAATATTTTCCGCAAGGAACTACTCTCCTGGCATTAATTAGCGTTAAACATTTTGTGTTTGTTTACACACCCCAGTTTGCTCATGTTTTCACTTTAAATAAATACACAAATGAAACTACAAACTAGCAATTGATTTTGTCAAATTATATATATATTTTTCAATACAAATAAATATCCCGTCCTTAATTTTCAGCTGTATTAATGCTGACAATAAAGTAAAAACTTGTCTCTTATCTGATATTTTTTCCAAGGAACATCATACTACCTTGTACACATCTACGTTAATGAAAATTGGCCAAGAGGAACAAGTCAAAATGGAACCAGGAAAAATAACAACAGCTTCTGTTAGTCGCACACAAACACACACCAAACAAATGCGATGATGCTTATCTAGAAACTGTCTCCAAAATGGAATAGGTAGACTTGCAAGATAAATTAGGTAAAAGACAATGCCAACAGCTCGAGAACCAAAAAGAAAATTGTTGAGAGAGAGAGAGAGAATTCCATTTTTTTTCTTCTCTTCCTCTTTCTACATTACCTACACTTACATTACTGTATCAGATCCCACACGACACAAGCAAGGCGGAAACGTCGCCAGTATTTTTGCATGACGCGCAATCATCCATGAACTACACACGTAGTAGACAAGGCAGAAAAGCCATGCATGCGAGGAAGAGAGAAAAAAAAATCAAAGTGGTGAAATGCATGTTCCTTGTTTCGGTGAGATAAACAAACGCTCCGTTCTCCTGTAGTCGTTGTAGGAGTAGTAATAATAATAATAATAAAGTATGTTTGTAATATAAACAAAAGAAAAGAGGACGCGGCCCATTAGCGCACTGTTTTCTTCTTCATCCATTTCCTTGTTGCCAATAGTGATAAGAACATCAACATAAGCATTCATAATAACAATAGTACCTACCAACTCACACACATGCTCACATGCAACGAAAAAAAAATTAATGCTCTTGCTTGAGTCTAATTACAACACAATAAAATTACATTATTATCAATCCAATCTAAAAATGAGAATGTTGATAGGTGGCGTAAAGTATATGCAAGCTAAAAATAATTTATAAAAGATATACATATACGAGCTATATTTTTATACACGAACGTAATTAGTAACTAGCAATCATAAAAAAATACAATAAAAATTCCACTGTCATTAACAAAGTCATACGTTAAGCGCAACTCAGCTAAACAACATGGCTCAGCGCAGGCAGCTCTTAAAGATAGCAAGTTGGATAAATAAAAAAAATTCTAGCTGGTGTGTAGTATATATCGCAGAGTGTTGATAATCCTGCCAAAGAACAAGCACGTAAAATGAATTTCAAAATTTAACATTAACATAGTTCCTGTCAACCATTACCTCTTACTCATACAATATTTCAGCGGATAGCAAGTTGGGGATTTATAAATTTTATATACCTACATGCATGTCCTTTAAACAGTGAAAAAAAAATATTTCATTATCGCCAGCAACAGCCAACAGCAAGAGCGACATCACACACACACTCCTCTCTTTTTATCCAATCTCTTGTCTTTGCTTCTTTTTCCATTGGATGCGAACGCTGTGTTGTGTAAAATAATAATAATAATAATAATATTTCTATTACCGTTGTAAGGTATACACTTGGGTCTCTACTTTTTTTTACAATACACAATATATAATACTCCGTATAAAAGTTTTTCATTCAACATATTACACACTTACAGAGCCCTTGTATGTGGTGCAGTGTGATTCCAAAATGATATAAAGGCTTTTTTATGGTGTTTCATCATTATCAACTTTTTACTCAGCAACTACAAGCTTCTTGAAAGACTAGCATATAAACAAAAGCGTAAAGGAAAGGGGAACACTCTCGAAGGAAAAACAACATTGACAACATTGAAAACGCTCTTTAGGAATAGGAGCAGTGTATGTACATAGCAGCAGCAGCAGAACAAAAAAAAACAACAGCAAAACATGACTTTAACGACGCCAAACACAACATTGTGTAATAATACTAGTAATAATAATGCCTTGTGTCTTCTGCTCATATCACCATGAAGAGACGAAAAAAAATCATCATTTTGTTGAAACAAGTCACAGAAAGGAGAAAAATCAGAAAATATTCCAGAAAAGAAAAACAAAGAAGGAAAAGCCGCATGAGAAAAAAATAATATTATAAAAAACCTTGCAAGTATATCAAGTTAAAAAATAGGTGTGAGTTGAGTACGTTTCTTGAACAGACATCATCACAGAAAAATAAGTAAAGAAATATAAAAAAAATCCTCCAAGACGCATCATAATCATCATCATCATCTTTTTCTTCTTCAATAACAACAACAACAACAACAACCAAAACACTCTGTGTGTATTATTCCTAAAAGAAAAAAGCCACGAAAATCAGTAAAAAAACTAAAAGCTGAGAAGACGACCAAGAAGAAAAGAGTAAAATGCATCACACGTGGCGCAAAAAGCCACGCTATACTCAAGTACAGCAAAAGTTCAATGAACTTTCTCTCTCTCTCTCTCTCTCTCTTGATCACTCGCTCAACTTGCCTGTCATCCATTTTTGTTCAAAAGGAAAAACACGCACAAACGCATTTTCTTGTGTACACACACACATTTGGTCTCTCCCTCTTGTTCTTCTTCTGTCATGTACTACAGTGGTATATAAAGAGAGTGATAGAGAGAGAGAGAGAGAGGCAGAGCAGCAAAAAAATAACACACAGCTTGGTTACTTGAATTTATTGAGGCAAGTTATAATAAAGAAGAAATAACATGTTTTGGCATTGTATACAGTATACCTATCAAGTAAATGGATTCTTGTTACATTATTATATTATGCGTATTATACATACATACAAATAGAAAATTACAGTAGAGTAGCTTTTATTATTACTACTACCACTACTAGTTCTACTACTTCTATTATTATTATTATCCTCCCTTTTACTCGCTTTTTTTCTCTCTCTCTCTCTCTCTCTCTTTCTCTCTCGTAGGTACATATTATATTTGCCAAGTATACCCTATCTTACGCACTTTTATAGAAGGAATTTTCACTTGACTCGGATTCCACGTGTCCCGCTCTCTTTTTTGCCTCAACCCACCACCAACAACCACCAACCTCTCTGTTTCCTTTTGGTGCGTAAAGAGCTCTGAGCTCTTTCGAGTTGCTTGTTCCTCTGCTATTCTATTCTATTCTTGCTGCTGCTGCTCTAGGCAGTTGAGTTGAAGCAGAAGAAGGAGAAGAATAAACTTTTTTTCTTGGTCTATTCATCCTTTCTATCTATACTGAAAATGTTCTCTCTCTCTCTCTCTCTTTCTGGCTCTTTAGTCTTCTCAACTCACTGTGTATGTGCGTGTTATTATTGTGCGTGTATACTCTTTTTCCTTCTGCTGATTTGACTCGTTTTCCTCTTTTCCTTTTGTACACCAGCCAACAGAGCAAATGCCTAGTCATCGTCAAAGACGAGAGAATATCATGATTATCTACCTACAACATGCGTCGTTCAATGCTGTATGTGTGTGTGTGTCTTCAAAGAAAGAAGAACAAGATACAAAAGCGAGAAAAGAGACTCGTTATGTAGCTGTGTGTTCGTGAGAGAGAAAGAAAGAAGAAAAGATGAAAATATAAAGTCACACACATCAACGACAACGACGACAAAATATAGCTGATGAAATCTACTCTGAAGCATAATAATCAGTAGCAAACATGCATACACACACAAAGAGGAACGCACTTTTTTATTATTAAAAAATGTTTGCATTCTTGGTGCTGCAACCGAGTATCTCTGAAAAATAGCATGAAAAAAAATATTTCGTTTCTGTTGAATGCGCTGTAAAAATAATAGTAGTACTCGCAGTAGTAGTACGTACTGCAAATGCTTTAGGACACATGTGCATGTTTTGATTTTTTTTTCATAGAAAGAGAGACGGGGACACACATGGAAAGTCAGAGATTCAAAGAGAGAGAAAAAAAACAAGAAAAGTGAATGATGACTTTTAGCTGCAGAGTTTTTGATTGTTGTCCTTCTCTCCCAGCTCCCTGCTACTATAATATTTATATTATTATGTAGTTATTATTATTATTATTATTGTTGTATCATATGCACATTCCACATAGTTAGAATTTCATTTTAAGGATAATACATTATAAAAGAATTTTGCTTTATTATTATTATTATTACAATATATTGTGCTACTACTGCTGAACACACATGGAAAGTCAGAGATTCAAAGAGAGAGAAAAAAAACAAGAAAAGTGAATGATGACTTTTAGCTGCAGAGTTTTCGATTGTTGTCCTTCTCTCCCAGCTCCCTGCTACTATAATATTTATATCATTATGTAGTTATTATTATTATTGTTGTATCATATGCACATTCCACACAGTTAGAATTTCATTTTAAGGATAATACATTATAAAAGAATTTTGCTTTATTATTATTATTATTACAATATATTGTGCTACTACTGCTGCTATTATTATTCCGCTTTTCTTGCTGGTTCATCATCACATCAGCGCAATAAGTGCTTTTACTGGAACGTATATATGCATTTACTTTACACCAGCTTACTCTCTCTCTCTGTCTCCGTGCACCAACTGCACTTTTTTTGTACAAAACTGAAAAGAATATAAAAGATGTATATGTGGACTTGGCTACTGGCAAAATTTATTTACACTATTTTTTTTCCTGGCATATATACATACGTTCCGTATTATATATTTTAGCTGTTGGTGACGTGCCATCGGCAGACACCCTGTTTTATTACTTACATAATAATAATAGCAGCATAACAACGTTGTTTCTACATAGCGTACATTTTCCTATCATCAATATGCCCAATGGTAGTAGTAGTAGTAGTAAAGTGAGTTGTTCTCCAAAATATTAAAAATGTTCTTATAGCACACAATCTGTTATACATACTTGGCAATACATACTACTGCTGCTGCTGCTGCCACCAATAATAATAATAATAATAATAATACTATCATGCTGATATTAATATTTGACGAGTTTTGTGTGTGCTTGCTGGTATGGTAAGTATCCTTTTTTGAATTTTCATGTTCAGCTAAAATATTATTTTCTGTTGGAGAAATACATACATACATATATATACATAATATGCTGTTTTTTTACTGTTGTTGATAGTGCAAGCGTTCCATGTACTACTAGCATTGTTTATACTTACTCTGCTGCTCTCCGTCTTGTATACACTACAATTGCGAGTAAATGAAGACATGGTGCGTTATTATTATTATTACTATTATTGTATGAAATGGCAATAATAATGTGAGTATTAAAGTCCATCATGTTTTCCGCGTATGTTTACTACAGGGCTGTGCATACACAAAATATATGCAGTTATTATGGATATTTGCTGTAAGTAGTGCACATAAACTCTTTCTCTCTCTCTCTCTCTTCACTCTTTCCAGTAATAACATTTTATGCTGTAGTGATATTAAAAACTTTTCCCGTTCATCCGTTCGTCCATCCATCCGTGTATCCATTTGGCAGAAACAGTAGCAGCAGCCAGCTTATAGCTATTCATCGTTCTACTACTACTGCTGGAATGCTAACAGAAAAGTAACGGCAAAACTAAAAGGATGATGATGGTGGTGGTGGCAGTGGGTTTGGTTGGTGGAAGAGAAAATGTAAAATATTACAACAAAACAACAACGCAACTAACGCAAATGGAACATGACAGGAGCGAGAAATGAAACTTTTCTGACATATTTACTTAAACACGGTTTTGACTCTTGCTGCTCCTGCTGTTGCTTGCTGCTACTGATGTTGATGGTGATGATGTTGGAACGTTCTGTTTTACTGGTTTGAATTGCCTCGCTCAAGGCACTTTTGCTTTGAAAATGACAAGTAAAGTGCACCTACTACATAAACAAATAGTAATAATAAAAATAATAATAATACCATCTCTTGAGTTCTGTCATGTATGCATCATCTTTGCCAACCACTATCGTCACCCTCAAAAAAACGTTTAGCACTGGGTAAATCTTTCCTAGATGAAGAAGCAGTTGTTGAAGAGTCGTGCCAGATTTTCATGGTAATTTTTTTCTTTGCCTGAAAACCTCTTTTTGAACGGATGGATGGATGGTTGAGTAATACGACGAGAAATAAATACACAGAAATATTTTTCAAAAAATGCTGCTCGCTCTTTTTTCCGCATTAAAAACGATTCTAATGGATGAAATACGCTTTTGAATATGATGATGATGATGATGGCACACGCTTCTGTTGGCGATATTTTGCTGAGCGTTTTTCAAAAAAAGAGAAAAAATTGAGATGTTTGACTTGCTCTTTAAAAAGCAATTTAATTTAATTTAAACCCCATACGAACTCTACCTTGCATGAAAATAATATCAAAATAAATTAACAACCTGAGGCAGTCAAGTAGCAAAACTATATATAAAAAAAAAAGAATCCTAGCAAAATTCTACATGAGAATTGAGAACATAATTTTATTAAAGTGTTGTTTACAACAACTTGTGTGTGTGGCAGACCATATGTCATTCCAGTAAACATCCAGCAGCGAAAAAAAATGTTCAATGACATGTTTTTCCTCTTCTGCTATTGGTGGAAATCGAGAAAGTCAATAACAATAATAGGATTTTCTGTGATTACTTTGCAGAATAATTTAAGCAAAATTCACACAGCCTCTCCTGGTCTCATTTTTTTTAAACGGCGTCAGTTCCAAGCAATCATCTTCCATATTTTCTTTCTTTCCCCCAGGAAGCATTTCAGAATAAATGGATAGGGAAATGGGATTTTTTTTCTTCATTACAACATCTCGTAAGGGCACTCCAGTCCATCGTCGAATATCATTTCAAAATAAATTGTTATTATAATTCATCAAATTCACACAGGCATTGCATACCCACTGGTCCTGTTCACTTGAAAAATGTCAATGATGAAGCATTGATTACTTTTTTTTCTCAGTAATCTTTTCACACACTGAGGAGAGGAGACGTAGCCAGCGTGAGATTATTTTTATGTGTAGCATAAGCGTGAGATTAAATATTTGATTGAAAAATAAATATGCAAAGGAAATTGCTACGTTATGAAAATAAAAATTGAAATTGAAACGACATTTTCGTAAAAGGATTTTTTCATGCTTAAAAAATGAATGATTGAAAAATAAATATGCAAAGGAAATTGCTACGTTATGAAAATAAAAATTGAAATTGAAACGACATTTTCGTAAAAGGATTTTTTCATGCTTAAAAATGAGAATTTTTTTTGTATAAAGAAATACATACTCTTGTAAAAATGGAATTATTAAGAAAAATGTATTGGAGATTTATTGCTCACGGGTTATTATTATTTTTTGAACATGATGAGCAAGTAAATTTCATGTTCTATTTTGTTGTTATAACGAAGAAGAAGAAAAAAAATGTTATTTTCTGGTCAAAATGTGTTATTTACTTTGCTCTTCAGTGACTCCTTTTCCGTTTTTTTTGATGTTTGCTCAAAATGCGTCATACTTTTTTTCAAGTTTCACAGAACCTTATCCACCATTATCGTCACCCTCTTTTCAGTATAATAATAATAGTAATAATAATAATGATCATTATTTATGAATCCCTTCACCATTATCGTCATCATCATCTTCAAACATGTATTGCGTCTTTATCCATCACCCACCTTTCTCTTTCTCTGTCCCTTTCTCCCTTTCTATTCTCTGTTTATTTATTTCACTTGTGTGGATTCTGAATGACGATCAAGAGAATGATTGTAGTTGTCCAACAGTGCGAACAAGCAAGGATAAAAAAATGATGTGTAGCATCATAAAAAGCCTAATTGTCCTTTGATAGCCGTGTATAGTCTGCTTCTAAGCAGCTACTAACTGTAAAGAAAGGCAAAACCGGAAAACGTAACAAAGGTCCCATGATTTGCGATGATTATGGCTTCTTGAGCACTGAACAAAGTTTAATTTTTTTTCAGAGAGGCGTGCTATTATTATACATGCTTGTTACAACGGAAGAAAAAAAAATTTCAATCTGGAAAATTTGCGTCACAGGAGAAGCTTGACAAATTAACAAAAGCTGTGATGATTACGAACAACTATCAAAAAAAATTCACTCCTGATTACTTTCGCTTATAATAGTTTAACATATTCTATTAACTGTTTTTTATCTGCCATTTTTAATGGAGTAAGATCTGCTGACGAAACGGTTTAATGGAATTTTTTTTACATCATCGTCATCATCATCAGAATTATTATTACCATTATTACATTTTCAAGTTAATGAGAATGAGTATTTCCTTTTAATGTAGACTTCCTCATTATCTAGAAGAAAATATGAGAAGGCTCACGTCTCTCTAGAAGAGAACTTTTCAAAAAATAATTGCTTTTGATGCTTGCTTTCAAGCAGAACCATACGGCAAGAAACTCCTTTCTCCTCTGTTCCACTTTACATAATACATTGCATTACATGACTGATTAAATAACATTACTATCGTCATCATCATCGTCATCCTCATTCTCATTACATCAAGGTGATATGCATAACATAGTATATATTCATTATACAAATAGTAATCTAATTATTTCATTGGAGTCATCATATTATTCACCATTTGCATTATTAGTTCCATATGCTCGCAGGAGTAGCATTGCTTTTTCTTTGTCAGGTCAATTCCCTCATTCGATCAAAAAGCAGTGAGAAAAAGAGAAAGAGAGAGAGAGAGAGAGAGAAATAATAAAGGAGAAATATAATAAAGAAAGACGAAAGGGGTAAAAGTTGGTCATACAGTGGAAAAAGTTGAGTGAGAGTATAGGCAACTTTCTAATTATGTATACTACAAAGAACCCAGTCTACTTCCGTGCATCACCCACCAGCAAAGAAGCAAAGAATCACTCTAACTGTCTTATATGCACACACTTGCCATAAATTCCGCCAGCACCCAATAGTACTAATACACCGCCGCATTACTACTACTCCCTCACTCACTCCCTCCATTTTACTACCTTTCATCTTTCCCAACCAACCGTTTTCATACTACCAGATTGCACCCTCTGCTGACTGACAGCAGCAAGAAAGCCCAAAAATAGAGTGCATGCTTAATATTCCATACTTGCTCCATCCCAAACCAACAAAATAATTATTACAAAAATGATGATGTTGACATTAAAGCGCACGTCACACGTTATAAAGGACAAGACCACACACACACACACGCGTACACACTTGTATACTGGCACAGTACACACACTTAATATTGCTCTTTAATAGAAAGTGTAATTTTCCCTCCCCTTCCCCTTCATCCCTCATTCTATTGTAGTTATCTACTTATTGTTATTATTATTATCATCATCATCATACTACCACCACACACATTATGTTTATAAATCTAACCTCAGTAAGTATGCAAGGAACGCAGAGGAGAAAAAAAATGAGTGGCCTCTCTCTCTTGTCTATTCTTTTCGTGGGGGCAAACAAAGGAAAAATATTTGTGACAAACCACACAAAGCTTCGCTGCTAGCTAGCCAGCAAGCCTGGCTATCATCAACGACATGGTAAATTACCACGGGATCCCAGCTCATCACGGATGACAGGCCCATGCTCAAACTGCATACCTAAATTATTCCCACTGGAATCCCTTTGAAT
>JAHZMT010004068.1:0-15307 GCA_027743785.1 Sinhomidia bicolor
CATTTTCTATTAGTTAAATGACTACGTTGGTACGTCTATATTAAAAATAGGGTAATATATACTTTCAACAGATATAGTGTTCGATCCAGAAATTATTCCCGACCTCGTGACATTGATAAAAGACTTTATTGAAGCCAAAGCTGGAAAAGCAATTGTAGCTTGTACAATTAGGAACGAGGCAACGATGCAAAGTTTTAAAGATAAATTAGGTATAATAATTTTATAAAATTGTCAGATTTGGATTTTTAAAACATTCAGTAAACTTGTGTGATTTTATTGTTAATACAGTTTTCAGTTGCCTATCGACAAAAATATGCGGGAAATGGGAAGACGGTGAAATTCTGGAAATTGAACTTTCACAAGACTTTAATTAATTTTACAATAAAGTATAAAACTGAAACCTATTTTTGAATAAATTCTGGTCTGTTAGAATTTTTATCCCTGAATATTTTCCATAATCAGCTTTGCAAAATGTCTTCGCTGTTCCGCAATCACAGTTTCATAGTCGTTTTGTGTTCTTTCATCATCATCCATAAGTTCCTCCATCATTCGAGTTTTATAACTACACAAAAATTTTTTATATATAGCTGGTGATTTGATGAATGTGGTCAAATTTTTTTGATAGTGTACTTAATGAATACTTATACGCACAAATTACAACAATAAGTACTTGCAAGAGAAACTTACATGGTGCTGTCAGGATTGTTTTCCTGATTACGACATTTATCTAATTTCTTTTCCAACGCTCTGATAACATCGCGGTTGGGAGGATCATAATTTTGTGTTCTTACCATTAAGCGAATATCTATAAAGTTCAGAGATTTTTCATTTAATTTAACTGTAAAATAATTAACAAATTTAAATTTTATACTATGTATATTTTGTTGTTATTAAGGTGTATTTACTTCTAACAGCGTTTACAACTGCTTGTAACATATCTTCATCTGTAATTAGTATACTTGTAACGTAAACATCCAAATGTTCTCGACATTTCTTGGATGCTTCTAGTATTCCCGCTAGAGCAATCTAAATGGTAAATAATTATTTAAAATAATCTCCAATTTCGACAGTAATGTAAACCGTAAATTTTTTAAAGTAATATTAACCACAATCTCATACAACCCTGCAAAAAATAATTCAAGATTTTTCTACTATAAACATACAATATAACATCAGAGAAGATAAGTTGACAAATTTTCTCGTTCTGCACAATTAGGCGAGATGCACAATACTTACAAGATTTCCTTTGGATGGTAATCCATTACTGAGTTGTAGAGAAAAAAACGTTTAAAATAATGAAATGCAGTTCCAATGACCTCTGACATTCGCCACAAACTGAGAGATAGTAACATTGAACTCCTCAATTTTACAAGCCAAATACACACATGTAACCCTGCAAAAAATAATTCAAGATTTTCAAACACAAAATATAACATCAGAGAAGATAAGTTGACAAATTTTCTCGTCCTGCACAATTAGGCGAGATGCACAATACTTACAAGATTTCCTTTGGATGGTAATCCATTACTGAGTTGTAGAGAAAAAAACGTTTAAAATAATGAAATGCAGTTCCAATGACGGCTTTATTCATTGGTGGCTGAAACTTTACACAAAATTCCTTAAGCTGGTACTCATAAAAGTGAAGCAAGGTTCGCTCCTCATCGGCTGACAAGAAAAAGTCGCCCACATCCTATAAACACAAAACATGCACATTCCAAAGTAAATATTCTCCCCAAACCTAAAACTTCTAAGTTTTAGAATACCAAACAATAAAACTAACTTGAATTTCAGGAGGTGTAAACTGCTCAACGTATAAATTGTTGGTACTTTCCCGAATTTTCTTTAATGTTTCGTCATCCGGAAAAATCCAGTGATTCTTCTGCGTGCTTGTTGCAAACATTATTGTTCAAGTACACAATTGAAAACTCATAAAGCTTGCACGTTCTGTTCGAAAATGGCAAACCGTCTTTAAAGTTTCGTCGCTGTCAAAGTTCTCATCGGAGAGATGGACCTGTGATGAAACCACAAAACACAATTGAAAACTCATAAAGCTTGCACGTTCTGTTCGAAAATGGCAAACCGTCTTTAAAGTTTCGTCGCTGTCAAAGTTCTCATCGGAGAGATGGACCTGTGATGAAGGAGGAGAAACCACAAAACAAACACAATACAGAGAATAAAAATACACGAACATGAGATACTACAAATACCACAATAAAACCATTTTATTCCACAACAGCCGGCAAGATGACCAGCAACAAAGTAAACTCAATGGAATGAAAGTGCATACATTTTTTACTGCTTTGATCTGCACACTGCACTGCACTGCTAAAGGCCGTAAATTCTTTCATGAAAATGCAAAAAGATGAGTATTCCATGTACTACTAGTTTTTACTAACAATATTCCGTTGCGTTGTCATTTGATATCATTCGTGTCAACTCAAAGTTCCGTACTGGCGATAAACGCTGATACGATAATGATGAAATGACATTAAATTGAGTGTGGGTTTAACTTCCGTGTGGAGAACTAATACTACTAACTAATACAAAATCCACATTAATTCGTTTCGATCATTGTTCAAAGTAAGTAGGTATGCTAGTAGTATTGTCCTATTATATTAATTTCGAACAATACATTGACAATAATAACCACTCAATGTTGAATACGTGCTTATTGGTAGATAGAGTTTTAATCAGTTTTCAAGCACATATGCAGGTTTTTGTGAATATGCAATGAAATTCAAAACACGGGATGATGTCATTATGTTATTTGATTCAAAATGCATTTAATAATAATAATAAAAATTCATAACACAAACATATATATAGGTATATATACAAGAAAGTATTGCAAGACACCGCACGCAGCTACCAGTCTTTATCCGGTATCCATAGCCGCCGTGCAACGCTGTGCTATGATGCAAGTTGCCTACCCGCAACTGAATAAGTCCGTGACTTGTAAGAGTAGGTATGCTAGTAGTATTGTCCTATTATTCGAACAATACATTGACAATAATAACCACATGTTGAATACGTGCTTATTGGTAGATAGAGTTTTAATCAGTTTTCAAGCACCTATGCAGGTTTTTGTGAATATGCAATGAAATTCAAAACACGGGATGATGTCATTATGTTATTTGATTCAAAATGCATTTAATAATAATAATAAAAATTCATAACACAAACATATATATATAGGTATATATACAAGAAAGTTTTTGCTAACTCAATCATCAATTTTTGCATCTTTATATACACACACAGGTAATAATATCTACGAGATAAGCCGCAATAGAAATTCTAGCTCTCTAAAACAAAAATGTTTTAAAGTAGAAGTAATGATTATTATATTGGTTCCGTTTTTCGCGAATTTTAGAGGGTAACAATCATATTCTATGATTTTACAACAGCATATAAGAAAAGTGCACCATTTTTAATATTAGTATCTCGGACTCTGTTGATTCATTTCTCTAAGTACACCCCGCTCAAAGCTGAAATCATACTCAAATCTTTCCCTGGATTGAGATCGAAACTGTGTCAAGTAGACTTCATGTGGCTTTTGCTGCTTATGTCCTCCACCCAAAGCGTTTGTTGTTGATAGTCCAGAGCGTACATTGAAAGGAATTCTGCGGACGAATTCAGTGTTATCAGCAACCATTTTTACGCCACCTGGAGCAGATTGATTAGGAAGTAAGGGATACAAAGTATGTGGTCCAATGTTTGCATTGTATGGAGGCATTTGAGAAAAAGGTGATTGCTGTTGATTTAGAGGATTTATAGCGTAATTTTCTGGCAACGCTGGCATTTCTGGTGACTGATAAAACGAACTCTTTCCAATACATACGAAGCCATCTTCTGTAACTTCGCCTTCACTTTCTTTGGATTTTCTTCGTGACGAGTCCGCGGAAACAGGTTTTCCTGTTTGTACTGACGGACTTAGCAATTCTTTGGCCCAGCTGAACATATCGAGTTGGATGCCTAGTAAAGTTTTAAGGAAAATTAAGGTTTAAAAAACAGTTATGTGCACATGCTACACTTGCGTTTCTTTATACAAAGCGAACAAAATTTTGTATATCTGCTGTTGTCTGAAATTACCACGTAAACATGTTTTTATTTGCCTAAATGTAAAGGGTATTAGATTAGATTTGGAGATTATCAGAGCTTAAAATAAAGATGCACATCGGATTTCCAAGCATTTACACACGTTCTTAAGATTAAGATGGAATGACTTAAACATTATGCATGTGACTGGTCGACTGGCGTCGTAATTAGCAAATAATACACGTGCACAAAATTGTTTGCTTGTTTAAAAAACTACATTTCACTTATTGGCTTTTCAAGCATTTGTTACAATTAAACTCCGTCAAATTCTCCCTGCTTCCTTGTAAACACAGATTTAACCTCCTCAAGGAATGATGTCATGTTGTGCATTGCTGTTCCTCCCAATACGACAGCAAGCTTGTTTTCTGTTCTGTTGATATTATGAACTGCTAAGGCCTCTTCATACGTAATACCTCCCAAAACAAATACGATAACCTCCGTAGGCCTGTAATTTGGATCAATTACTGCGGATTGTCCTCGTTGTCCCGAATAATTAAAATATGGAAACTGTGTTTCCTTTAACTTCCCTTTTAATAAATCTTCAATAATTCCTTTGATCCATGGAGTATGCTGAGTATAAATATTTTCGACTCCTTGCAACCCCTTGATAAATCGCTTTGTAACAGCAACAGGGTCTGAACCAAATAAATCTGATTTTCTCTTCTTGGCACCTCCAAATTTCAGGATTGATTTGACTAATCCAATATTCTCCTCAGATACACCCCTAGCCTTCAATTTGGTAACTAATCCCATGATGTCATTATTCGAATGTGTTTCGTATCGTAGGGCATATAACAGGACAAGTCTGAGTGCATCCATGTCCCTAACTTTATGGTTGGTAACGATTTGCTTAAGTCTCTGCAAATTTTGACTATGATTGGCGTGACATGAAATTTCCTGTTCTAGTTCTGACACTTCAAGAAGACTGTGCTGCTCATTTAGCCGTGCCAGTTCACCCACAACTGCGACATGCTTCGAAACTGTACCAGACATTTGTTTGAAGTGGGGATAGTGCTCAATGAAATTTTTCATGTCTTCAATTGATTCGACTTTTTGATGAGATTTAGCCTTTGTTTGAAATTCCTCAACCAACAATCGCAAACTTTGTCCAACGGTCCCAAAATCCGCGTACAAATTGTCAGCGAAAAAACGATCATGCTCAGGAGAAAGCACTACTTCACGGAAATCTTTAGGAACATCTATAAATTTTATTTCAATATCATACATGCATTATAATAGAATCAATTATTAGAAAAGGTTTTTTCAAAATTTTCAGAGTTTTTTTGTAGATTTCACACTTACCAGGAGCGTTAGCTAAGCTGACACGGTGATTTCGTATGGTGAGCAATTCATGCACCATTGCTTGATATGTCCATTGGTTTAATAATGGTGACACGCAATCATCTCGTCTGTCCAGAATCAAAAGTAGTGGTTTTCCTTGCCGTTGGGGGAAATCAAATAGATTTGATTCCTTATTCATTAGATTTTGAATCTTATCAGCAAGCTTTTGGCATGGAAGAGACCAATCAGTGTATCTTATCGTGGGATACTTTTTAGTAGACAAGAGATAGCTCATCAACGCCATTCCTATACTATGTGCAGTCTTATCGTCCATTAAATCAACTTCTGAGAAAATTGAACCATGGGGAATGTTACTGATGAAAGTGTGGGGATTGATTGGAATGTAATCAGCAAAAAATTCATTTATTTCTCGAACAACTTCGTGTTCATCAGCTTCAGCAAGTCTCTTTACATCCGCCTTGGAAATAACATTCGTCCAGTGAAGAAAATACTGGCCATATAGGGGCATTCTGAGTTCTGTACAAAGCAAATGAATATTTTCGTCCGTTGGTCGCAGAAAGGTCAAACATTTTAAATGTCGAAGAGGGTCCCTATTTTTGAAGTTATCCAGTCTATCACATAAGTATACTTCCTTTTGCATGATTTCTGACTGGGCGTAAACTGAAGAAACAATAGATGTTGTTCTGTTATCCATTAGCAAAATCTTCATTCCAGGTCCTGAATTTTGTATCATCTTATCCACATACTGACGAATGCCTTGTACGGAATTCATGATGTCTTGATATTTTGGTTATCCACGAACGGTTTTAAAGAGGTAGATGTTGTAAAACGTGTATTTAAAGGAATTTTTGAACTCTCACTTTTTGAACTTTACAGTGAAATTCCGAGAGATGATTATAGTTGCTGACAAGTATGATGAAGGAGTTACTTTACGGCCCTTTTAAAACCTGTATTATTGTAATAGTAACATTTTTTACTTCCTGTTGCTTTCAAAATTCAAATAGTACACAAATTAAAAACACAATCAGTATAACTTAGGTATATATACACTCTTTTATAATATTTTATTCAAGCTAAAACTGCAATGATGCCAAAATTTTCAAGTCAACAGATAGTTTACAACGACGGTCTAGTAGTATAACAATAATGATATACAGAAATTATGGAAACTCGTCATGAACATCTTTTTTTCGATTAATATGACATACAACCCTTAAAATGCCAAGCAGATAGAAGCAAGGCTTCTATCCTAAACAAAATATGCATACAACGACAACAGCGGATAAAAATGTACACTTTAATAATTAAAGTCATAATTTTTTATAATAAAACAATTCATTCAAATACAATAATAATGTAGTGGTCTTACCTCTTTATGGTTAAATTAGCACGTATTCGTTTCCTGTGTTAAAATATGTGGGTGAAACGTACGTTTTATTTGACTGTTCAGTTCACTTTATTTCTACATTCTACACCAAGCAAGCAGGCGTTTTACTTATGACCTGAGAAGAAAAGTGTTAAACCTTACATTCTCTTGCGTAGTACACTTTTAATTGATTGATATCTAGAAATTTTAGAAACCTATCTACCTTTCTCTGTAATAATATAATAAGACAGTTAGTCTCACCACCATACCACTTGAACAAAATTAAATCATTGATCCGTTACAGCTTGTAGTAAGTAAAAATATAAAATACGTGTGGTTCTAATTCTGCTATAAATCAGAGTCAGAGAAGAGAGAGTTCGCTTTTGTTTGCATATCTTGCATTACAACATTATTACAAATACACGCATAATATTATTGACATTATTCCAAAAAATTATATAAAAAGTACGATTTAATAACTTGGTCAATTAAATATTATACAGTTTGGACTGATGATGTGATAAAAGTTAGAGGAGTAGATTTTATGAAGGGTAGAGAGAGAGAAAAGCGATGTGTGATTATGAATCATATGGTATTTTATTATTGGAGGAGTATGAGCGTAGAGCGTAGTCGTCGTAGTAGTCCTCGTCACCACGTCTTCTTATTCTCCACATGATGAACGCAACACGCAACAGCATGTAAGTAAAAGGTACATCATCCAAATCCAAGGTAGAAAAAAACCTAGTCGATTGTATAAATGAATGCATGAATGCATTGCGCTTCGGCTTCAAGCGACGCCTTCAAACTTCAGAGCCCTCCTATTACCTATCCTTATTATTATTACGTTAATGTTACTGAATGATAAGTTGAGTTAGGTGAATTTTCTAGTTAGTGTGATTAACTTTCACATTGAATGAGAAGTAGAAGTGGACACTGCCTCCGTTCTGTCTCCAAACTGAGACTCCTCCAAATTGAAATATGAAGACAAAGTCACTTACGATAATGCACATCACAACGTTATGAAGTTATTATTGTATTAATTGGTAATGATAGATAATACAAAATATTATTCATTTATAACTTTTATCTTCGTAAATGCGCAATATGTATTATGCAATATTTATGCGTTTTGTTTTTGCATTATACATTGTACTCCATAGTATTCTATAAATATTTTTACGATCATATCATAACCATTTTATTTTATCTACTTTTTATTGCATATAAAAACAACACAGACAAGTTAAATATTGAGATATCCCAATCATTCATTACTAATACTGATGAATTACAAATTAAATGGATATCGCTTATCACAGAAACGCTCGTGTCAAATAATGCGAAAAAAATCATTTATTGTTTCGACGTGCCCTGTCTTTCATACCGACTCTAAAGTTTGAAGGAGCTGTTGACTTGCAAGCTTTGGTTGTCTTGCTGGAAGTGCCACTACTACTGACTTCGGAACTTTCCAATAAAATTTTGCTATGCAGTCCCGCATAGAGAGCTTTCGCATTCTGTGCGTTTTCTAACACTTTAGTCAGCTCCTCTTCACTCATTTTCGCTAAATCAACTAAGGAACTACAACGATTTAATAGAAGATAAACATTTCTAGAGTCAATTCCCGGCATTTTCGATAAAAACGAGTGTGGAATTGGATTATATCTTGAAACAGAAATTCCTGTAGCTTCTTTCAAAATTGATACAGCTTCATCAGGATTTGGTTGCGGTTTGCCCCTTTTTAGCTCCTTTGACAAAAATGAAGTTGTATTCAAAACTACTAATTTCATAATATAAATATGTTCAATTACCGAATTCTTAAAAAAATATTATCAATTTACATGAAATAATTCTGAAGTGTAATGAGCACCGGGAGACCATACTAATTTCAGTTTCGGAAAATTCATTGTCAACAGCAGCAGTTTTGGCATAATTTGCTGCAATTCTATGAATAAAAACATGTTATATTGTGTTAGAAGGAATCAAAAGGTCACCTTGTTATGAATTTGTAAATACCATTTCTGTAACGAATCCCAGCTTTAACACTTTGGGCTTGTTGTTCCTGTTCAATCAGAACAATCGGTTTTTTGTAGTGTCGAGTCATAGCTTCTGCCTGCTTGTAAAGTCTTCCAGAATTCAAACTGCCGATTAAATCTGAAATAGATTTTCTTTCCACACAAATGTCCGGTGTTAGAATGTAATCACCAACATCCAAAGTAATAGGTTCCAAATCTATGCCCCTTTTGTGAATTAGGGAAGGAAGCTCGGACCGAAATTCTCTCATGTCCACTAGAATAATGTGTTGAACTAATAGACATTTAATAAAATAAGTTGCATTCTGCATTTCAACATTTATATTCTTAACCAGTTAGTTGAACCGCTATGTTATGTTACCAGTTTGTTCAGCTTCCATATTCCGTTTGGATTGTCCACTGGTACTAACTGTTTCATTAGCCTTTCTAGGATCTCTCCATAAATCTTGATTAAGTTCATCTTTGGCTTCTCGTTCTTCCGGGATTACCTGGCATGGTAAAAGCATAATTTTAAAATACGTTTTTTGTTATTATTATGAGTTCAAGCTTACCATTGAACCTTTCTCTTCAATAAGTCGTTCAAACGCTTGTTTCTCTCTTTGAATTGATGTCAAATATATTTGCTCTTCAACTGAATTACGAAATGACAGAAAATATACTTTTATACTTTGAAACTCAGCCACGCGAGCTCTATAAACTTCAATATTTCGTACAAGTTGTAAATCTGTAACCAAACAAGTAGACAAAAAAAGTTTAGTGCACTGAATGCTTTCTACATGTTGTTTGCATTATTTTTAGTAAATTACTTGGATCGAATAATATTAAAACGTCTGGTTTTAGTTTATCCAATGTTTCTGAAATTCCAAAGGCTTCGCTATCAACCGAATTTTTGAATGGCATAATGAAAACCGGAGACTGCAAAAATTCTACGTCAATATACTTCCGCTCAATTTGGGTCAGTGTAACCTGAATTTCTGTGGTTCTGTCAGCTTCATCGTCACTGGAGCCAGAATCATTTTTCTGCCTATTTCCTTTACGGAGCAATCTGGCTTCTTTTCGCTGCTGACTTATTTTATTTAATGTCACTAGAAGATCAGGAGGCAAATCAATTTTGATATTGTCACTATTTCTAATATGTTTAGCCAGAGTTGCTTCACTTCCATGGCATAGGAAGTCTCGTAAAACAAAACCAGTTCGAACATCCTCAGTAAATATTAAAGTCTTGACTCTAGCGCCAAATTTGTCATTTTCTCCTTCATTTTTAACAGCCTCCTCCTTGTCAAATTTTTCCTTCTTGATGGCTATTTCACTTAATACTTCTCCTAGTGCCAGCCACTTTGGGTGAACCTCTGGCTTAAAAGTTGATGAACTTTTTTTCGAACCTTGGGACTCAGACGACATACTTGAAGCAAATATTCTCTTTCTTGCTGCAATAATAATATTTTCACAAGATTTCGTAAGCACCCAGGATGATCTTAACACAGCATTTTTAGATGTGTAGTTGCAAAGGGTGGAATAAAATGTCACGCAATCTGATTTAGTAAGATGGGCAAGTAGTAATCTGAAGACCTTGAGATCATTCATGATTTCCTTGGATTTTGAATTTATAGTATTCCAAACAGGGTCCACGTACGCAGACACAATTTTCTCAAAACCTTTTGTCAAAGCTGTTTCAACAGTTATATCCTCGTCGTTCAAAGCAGGTACCATTCGTTTCAGCTCACTTACTGACCAAGTTACCAAGTCAAGAAGATTAGACTGAATTTCTCGCATTTCTTCGGACAGTCTTAACTGAATTTCTATCACGTCCGAAACTACATTATCCTTGTCAACTGCCAATGTTTCCTTTATCGCAGCGTGAAATCTTGGCCACAAGGACACATTTCCCAAGAAAGTGCATCGCATTACTCGATTTAGTTTTGAAAAACCTAGTAAAAATGATGTAGGATTTTGAGAAAACGCCTTGATGAATCCAGTTTTGTTTTTTAAGCGATATAAACGAAGTATAAAAGTTTCCTAATTCAGAAATTCAGTCAAACGCTGCATTAATTAACTGGACCATATGACCAATGTTTATTTTATTAAAGTATCATATAAAAAGTTATCAACACAAATTAGCACTTTACTAACCTGTGAATTTTCTACAACATTGTGAGCACGAAGTATAATCATTCCGGTAATTTTATCAACCGGTACTACGTCCTTCAAGAGATCAACCACAAGAATTCTAGCCGTTATGAAAAGCACACCCCCTTTTGCATACAGCTCCTTCCTTTCATTCGCATTAAACTCTGTAGTAACTGACATAATCTTTTCCCCAGGTAAACGGTCGATAAAGTACTGCTCTTCCACATGTGTGGTAGACAACACAAATACAAGGTTTGTTTCGCATGCGTAAGTACTCAAAACATTTTTCATGACCTGTAAAATATACCATGTAACAAATAACAACCTTAAGTCATTCTCAAACAATGTCAAAACGTGGATCCATTAGTTTCATTGAACATATTTGGCAATAATAATAATTTACTTTCACTTTACAATACCTGCTCAATGGGAATCCCTTTCGCAAATATGAAAAACTGATTTTCCTCCTGCACCATATCCAAAAGCATTTGACTTTCATACTGGAGCATGTTTCCAGTTAATCAAGCCTGTACCAATCAACTAATTAATGTTTTATTTCAAAACTATTTAAATAGTGAATCTCCGTATGTACATGTACATGCAAAAATTTCAAACTACTCAAGTTTCAAATGAAACAACGTTTTGATAACAATAACAATATTTTTGTTTGTATGTATGTATCTGACTGACTGACTCTGTGTGAAAAGAGACTCATTTTGTTTATAAAATGAACAAGGTGCATGAAAATTGCGGTACGGTACCGAGTCAGCCAATCCAGTGCTTCGACAAACTGTGGTTTTGATGCACACTCAATGTCTTCCTCTCTAGGCACACCCAACAATGTTTCTCCATCTAACACCACCACCACCGCGCACCGACGACGAAATGTGATCTTCCTTTTTTCTCACTTTATCAGCTTTTTATCAAACCAACTTCTCTTGCTCTGCTCCTGCTTTTTTTATGAAGCAAGAAAGGAGGAAAGAGTGAAAAATGATGACGATATAGCTAGAGAAGATACTATATACATGTCTTAGTCTGAGTAGTGAGTGTGTGTGCACTGTGCACGTAAGTAAAGTAAATAGCAGTAAATGTAAATAAAGCATACACGTACTTTTTTAGTGTACTTGAGTGTTGGTTGATTATGATGATGATGATAATATGATGAGCTAATCTGTCAAGTTATTGATCGGTTATTCTAAAAAAAAGAAGACACCGGATGAGACTATTTTAATGGTAGTAAAGAAAACGGGTAAAATATAGATGTGAAGTTTAGATTAACGGAAATAGAGGCATGATTGTGGGAAAAAAGACGGTGTAAAAGCTGTCCTGATTTTGTCCGGTACATATAGTTTGCTCATAGTTTTTGGTTTTGTGTTTGTGCTATAAAAAGTTTGACTGGTGGAGGTGGTGGTAGTGACCGGAAGTTGGTGACCTTATTTGGAAAGTGAAAGAGAAATAGGTGGAAAGCTGGGGAAAAGTTTGAAATCACGGTACAATTTGAAACTAGAGTTTAAATAATGGTGGAAAGACTTTCCTTTTTCGGAGTTGATCCGATAACCTGTCATGCCTGGAATAAGGACAGAAGTCGTAAGTTGTAATCAGCTTATTTTTGTGTTTATAGCTTTGTATTGTATGTGAGAATTTTCAGCATTTTGATGCATACATGATAAAAATCCTTTTTGTATAGAAATCGCCATTTCACCAAATAGTGCTGAAGTACATATTTACAAGAAGGCACAAAATGACTGGGTACTTGCCGATGTTCTGAAGCAACACGATCTCCGTGTGACAGGGATAGACTGGGGATCCAAGACTAATCGCATTGTTACTTGCGCTGCGGTGAGTACAATGTTACCTGAACACGCTTATGTACCTTTGAGTCAAAAGTTTTGACTGATTTTTGAATACAACTGACATTGATTTGATATACAACAATACGTATGTAATTTATTTATTTGACTAAGCATCTTTATTATTGCTTGTTATTCTTATAGGATAGAAACGCTTATGTTTGGTCACAAGATGGTCCAGATCAAAAATGGAAACCAACTTTAGTACTCTTGAGAATAAATAGGGCTGCAACATGTGTGAAATGGTCACCTCTTGAAAACAAATTTGCAGTGGGTTCAGGGGCAAGGCTGATTTCTGTGAGTTGAACCTGAATACATACTTAGATAACCTAAAACTTTAAAGCTAAATTTCGTGTACCTATCGGTGTATGTATTTCTTACGTGGCTTTGTATCTAGTATCTAATATGCAATTCTTATTATTTTATGCTGCTAATTTTAGGTCTGTTATTTTGAACAAGAAAATGACTGGTGGGTTTCAAAGCATATAAAGAAACCTATTAAATCAACTGTTACGACAATCGACTGGCATCCAAATAACGTACTGTTAGCGGCCGGATCAACGGATTTCAAAGTAAATAAAAATTGCAATTACCTACATTTTACCTGTTCTTTTAAATGGGGGAGAATAAAAAAGTTCAATTTGGTAACAGTAAAAACTGAGTATATGATAAATACTATCTAGGTTCGTGTATACTCCGCATACATAAAGGATATAGAAGACAAACCTCAGTCAACGTGTTGGGGCTCGAAAATGCCTTTGGGTCAGTTAATGACAGAATTGCCAAATAACTCTGTTGGTTCTGGTGGATGGGTTCATGATGTTTCATTTAGTCACGATGGAACAAAACTAGCATGGGTAAGTTATACCAGAAATATAGTTCATCCTTCATTTTTTAATGTTTTCAACCACCAAGGCCTTGGCTTAATTACTTACACATGTTTATAGGCTGGGCATGACTCCACAATATCTGTAATAGACGGAGAGTCCGGTCAAGTGCATACATTACGCACAGCATTTCTTCCTTTTCTAACCCTTCTATGGATTTCCCCCAATACAATTGTTGCCGCAGGTCATCAATTGACACCAATGATGTTTCAGGTCACTAAATCCGGAGAGAGCTTACAACTACAGAGCATTGGAAAAGTACAGCAAAGCGAGCAAAGAAAAGAGCATAGTGGTTTGTCTGCTATGCGAAAATTTCAGTCGCTGGATCGACATGCTCGAGTCATTAATGAGGAGGTAAAATCTAATGATTATCTACATTACGCATTATCTTCTATTATTTAATTATTCAAGCTTACTATTTGTTTCCATTTATTCTCAGGAAATGGAGTTGGACTCACAGCATCAAAATGCGATCACAGCCCTGAAAATTCATACCGGCTCAAAGGAAAATGCCTTAAAAATATCTTCCTCGTCTATTGACGGACAAGTAATTCTATGGGACCTTCAAACTTTGGTCCGCCAAATGAAAAATTTGGCGCTTTAAAAAATTTAGCAAGTACATTAACCGATTCCTGAAATTACAATACGACTGTTTTGTAACATCTTTAACAACCTGTAAACCTACACACGACTGTATGACACACAATGCATCATATTTTAAACATATTGCCATCAATCATTTAAAACATGGCACATCTTTTAACAAGTTATTATGTTATACGAGCCACTGTGAAGTATCTGTAAAGGATAGGTTATATACCTACCAACCTTTATACATTTTAGCGAATCAACATACTTCTTCCATCCAAACCAAAATAGTGCAAGTGGATAATATTACCACTTTTCGCTTATCATCAAATTTCAGCATGAAGTTTGTAATTTATTTTATGTTATTGTGATTTTACTGCAACAGTATCTGTTTACACTTATCCAAGAAATGGCGTACGTTCAGCGCAAAAAAAGTGAAAATTACATTGTATTATTAGACTATTACTATATTTTAATTAGATTTGCAATGAATTACCATAATGTTATAATTCGACTGTGGAAAACAAAAGAGAAATAACTAATTTTCATGCAGTCACAAAGTGCTTTCATTTTTTAGTTTTGTTTTCCATCGAAAATATGCATTATTTGAAATGATGTTTTAAAGCATTTTGAAAGAACAGTAAAAAGCTCGTAAATGGTATATTTGAAATGAAGATAGATGCATACTGCACAAAGTAACTAACCGTAAGTTTTGATGAGTAACAAAATTTTAATTGACATTTGTGTTTTGCTTTAAAAGCTTCTTATTAAGTTGTAAGTAAATGTATGTATTAATATAATATAATTAGGTTATATTTAAATTATAAAACAGAGAAAATACTAATAATTTATTCCATCATCATACTTGTCTGAGTCTGCCGTGAGTATAATATAATATAAACATCATAATATAGTAATATAGCAGTAAGTAATATAGCAATAAAAGATATTATGTACCTTTACAAATTACAAGCATATTTCTTCATGTCGTGTTGATTATAACAATTTGCTGCTCAAGAAAGGTAGATACAATATATCCGTATCCTAATATTCCTAATC
>JAHZMT010004069.1:0-37177 GCA_027743785.1 Sinhomidia bicolor
GAAACCTGAGTAGCCTTGTTGGGCCTTATGTATTGGACAGTGTGAAGAGCACGTTCTTTGCTACACTCATTACTTCTCCACCAAACAACATTCCGTAACAAGCATTTGCTCATTTTTTCTGAACAAAGCTCCTCGAAAGTGTAAGCAAGGAGATACGTTATAGTGTCAATGAAACTGCTGGACAGCATGCATTTAAATACTTTTTCACCTGCGCCTACCTGCATTACATTTCACTCCATCCAAGTCGGTTGGTCGGTCACTTGTTTCTCCAAGTTTATAATAACACGTTACGCCGACAAGCTACACCTACTTATCTATCATCTTCCCTCATTAGCCGAAACAGTCCGTACGGTTTAACTGGATTTGATAATTAGGACGTTGTAATGAGTCCTTCGTGCCCGTAAACATGTATGCCTACGTATAATGCACCTTACGCACCTCTTTTAATACGTAACGAGAAAAATGGATGGATGCTCCAACTTGCCGGGCTCATGTCGTCGTACGTAGTGACTTGTTTTAATTAGTTTCTCCATCTTATGTACCTACTTGCCATCTCTCTCACTCCTAGAAATGAAAGAGAAAAAGTAAACGGACACGAGGTCCACACTGAAGTTGCATATAACTCCCTGGACACGTGTTTCTTTCGCAGCTGGAGTTCAATAAATAAACTAAAGGGAAACACACAGCAGTCACAGAAAGCGTAAAGAAATCGAGTGACATGGCATGACACCGTAGAAAATCTGAAGGTTCAAGACAAAGAGATGGAATCAAGTTCAATTAGACTCTTAAAGCGCATCTAACTAAAGTACAAACGTATTGAACTTGGCAACGCTAAAACTATTTTGACACTGTACATCTGCCATCATCAAACCGTTTCTTTCACTGAATGCATACATACCTACAATCTGTCCTCTTGAAAGAGCATGAATTGATTTGAGTCTTGAACTGAATCAAAACCTGAAAGCTACACAAAAAATGGTACGGAAAATAGATTAACAAACGGCTCACGAATGTTCTCTCATTTGTGTTTATTATGGGTCTACCCCACACATGCTACGTCACTCTTTTCTGACCCGACCGGCCGGAATTTAACTGATTGCATTTTATTTCAGCCCTTTTCCACTAATTATCATGTAAATAGAATCTTAAATGGGACCGTTCCTTTGTACGTCCTTTTTCAGCCTTGTTGAAATGTTGGAAATTAGAAAGGAAAGGATGCAAGATTTTATTGATATGATAATTAACAGAAAAGAGATTTTTTAATCAGCGATTCCGGTTAGTAGAATGAAAAAAATGACGTGGCATGTGGGATGGACCCATAACAAATGCCAATCTGAGATCGTTCAGGCATTGCTAATCTATTTTCCGCAGTACATATATACACACACACATATCCTCATGGTTATGGTTACTATGCGTCCATGTCACAGCATATGAATAAGTCCACTGTAAACAATGGACAATTTTGTCAGAGCGGAGAACCGAGTAAAATATGGGGTTTGACGTTTGTTACATTTTTCCATCCAATTTACCACACAATTTTGAATGCTTGCCCGTCACTCAATTCATGCGTCACGTTTGAATTGTAAACGTTGCAAGTTTTAAACTGTCACCTTTTACGATAAAGAGTTGAATCAAATGAACTTACTTGGACTGCTCCACGATGCTGGCATGTCTTGAGTTGGAGGAAGCCATCATGATGTTGTTGGTGGAAGATTGTGTCGATGAAGATTGCGTGGCGGATTTATGATGATGTTGCATCATAATCACCGAGCTATTGTCAGAGATTGTCTGCTGCTGAGGATGATTAGTCGAGGAAGAATGATGATGATGATTATGATACGGCGAGGACTGTTGTTTCTGACTTGCTGCCGAGGAATGACGATCTCGATCCTGTTGCTTTTGCTGTTGCTTGTAGCGAGACAATTGGAAGAAAAGGCTTAAGATGGACTTTAGGTGACCATCCCGAATGTCACGGGCGTTGATCCCTTCCAAGGCGACACCGAGATTCGTGAGGAAGACCAAACACGACTGGATGTTGTCCAGCTGAGAAGAAAGTGGAAACAACAAGAAAAAATGTGAGCACTAAAAGTATAAATAAACAGACCTTAAACATTCACAGACAGCCTATTCACATTAACCATTTACTAAAAAAGCAAAGCAACAGTTAAACCTGTGATTTGCTTTAGTCATCTAGCCAACTGCAAACAAAGTGATATTTCATGTGTGTGCAACGTTTGCTCTGTGCTCCACATAATACTCTTCTACGCGTACATTTATGCTCAGTCACACACAATATGCTCTTCTTTGTGCTCCACTAATTCTACTGCTTTTTCTCTAGCACAAAAACAACTTTATTATCCTTGCTGCATTTCCACACGTTTTTTAATAATCACTCCACTACCTAAAATCCCAAAGCTCACGAGGAGAGCAACGAAAGAAAAAAAGAAATGCAACAACTTACGCTCCTTCCTCTGCGCCTTTTTTTATTGGTAATCATATCGTGATTTATGAATGACACCCTACCACCACTAATAATATTAAATATTACCAATTTTTCAACATCATCACCAATGCATCAACATCCTTTCCATTCATGCTTATTGTGCTACATAACTGCTAGAATTTGAAATAGAGCAGCTGGCTAGTACAACAGCAGCGACAACAGTAGAATATGCGCAGTCGCACCCGTCACATAGGTAGTAGGTGATACCATAAAATTACTAGCAATCCGCACAATCGACCTGGTTCCTGAATACACTCGCAGCTTGCATAGAGCTCATGCATTTATGATGACGATCACGGTGATAAATTGAGCTCTTCAAAGGAAAATCAGAACGAGTTCCAAGCAGTGCGAAAGGTACGATAAAAATGGCAAGCGATATGGACGAGTGACAAGGAGAGCATTTAGTGGAAGCTCCACTCCCCCGTCGCATTTATTTATTTACAATAGCATTATATTCTTGTGGAGCAATCCACTGAGAAAGCGTCACTCTGCTCATTTGTTGCGCTCTGCCCCTCCCTCCGTCGTCTGCTACAATTTACTTTATTGTCAGACATGCATATTTATTCCATTATTTATTGCTTTACTTAAACTGGCATCAATACAGCCGCTTTCTGTCATTTGTAAAATGCAAACACAACATGTGTGCAGGAATGTGTAGTGCGCAAACTGAAATGGCCGTATAGCACGAACTTCATTTTCTTCGAGTGCTTTGCTCCGACAGGCAGTTAATTATGCATGCATTTTATATTTTCTTCCACTGACCGACCTGACTGGCAGCAGCCAACATCTCAAGCACGAATTTATCGTTGAAAATATTTTCTGCTCCCACGTTTCTCTAGTTCCGTTTCTATACTCTTCACCGCTTCAATCGCACCAACTCAAGTTGGCTGACGAAGCAGCAAACGCCGGATAGGAGGGAGCGACTAATAACAAACAGAAAGAAACAAGAGCACATTGTTTTCCTTTGCTGGCAGGCGAGCCAAACGCAAGACGGACAACATAATCCATACGATTAATTGCATAATAATAATAAGCATGTATGCACATGTAGCTGAGATCAAGCTGACGGGAAAATGAGGAAAGAACGACATGACACCACTACACACATATTTGAATGCTAATCCTGATGAAGCCAGCGCTGGTAGCTTTAATGTTGATGGGCAGACAGCGAGAGAGAGAGAGAGAGACGCCACGAACGGATAAGCTTCAAGGATTAAATAAAAATTTGCAGAGCAAACAGCCATTTCTCCGACCACTACTTTCTTTCCTCCTTGCCAGCCAAACGCAATCCCACTTGGAACTACTAATTGCTCCTCTTGAAATACTAATTGCACGAGAGGTCGTTACACCACCAGCACTGCGATACGCCGTATTAAACAAAAAAGTAGCAGCAAAATACATATGTGATGATGCAAATGATGTTAGATAGAACCAACTGTTGGATATTGTCGTCGCAAAATTGTCAACAAGGACAACCAGTAAATTTTTCTTGTTGTTGTTGCTGCTGCTGCTAGTGTGATATCAAAGGGAGAGGAAAATAGTGTGTACTGGACTGGGAGAAGCTGACGCCAGAGTCACCACAGGCCACTCATTTACACTGTCGAGAATTCCATTTTCCTTCTTAATTTAATCCTGCCAGAGTCAGTGTGAATACACAAGGAATTTCAGATGAGAGCATAGTATATACTCACGCATCGCTATCTAATTTCTAATCTCACTTCAAATTGTTTACCTAGTTTTTATAAACTAATTTGAATCCAAGCCTAGTCCGCTTCTCCTAATCTCATCTTGTAGTAAATAACCTTTTATTCTAAAGCAACTACGACAGTCTAGCTGCTTATTATTACTTACGTTAATCTGGAGTATGTATGCTTTGAAACAAGCAGCACAAATGGCCAGTGCAATGGAAGCTATTATTATGGATCATCATCATCCACCAATCCAATCTTTTAAAGCATTTTATACTGCTACGTTGGTGACCTTTGACCTGGCTCTCGTTAAGAAGAAAACGAGGGAGTAGCCAGCAGCAGCAAGAGAACCTTGTACTCTGCTACTACTGCTGCCAGACCATTAATGAGTGATATAATGAGTGAGCTATGAGCGGTGTTGATTGTAACAGCACGACCAAATTAATGTGTGTAGCGATGACGGTGATGCGATGATGAGATCATAAAAGAGTCAAGTGTATTTGAATGTGTTTTTACGGATATGGATGTATGTAGGTACACACATGTACTTGGCTTCTTACTATTTTCGCTTGACTCAGTAGGCAAAAGTGCGACATTTAAGCAATCACGAGATATCACTCAAGTCTCAGCACTATTGTTGTTGCTGCTGCTGCTGTTCTGAAGAGGCTGATCTCTTTTTGTGGTGGTTAAAAATAATACCAAGTAAAGATATGTCACAACATCGTCATCATCGCCAAAAAATGTACCTGATCACTGCATGGAACATTATTATTATTTTGACAGGGAAGGAAAATGCTTCGTTAATTTCATCTTGAAACTTTTTAGGTTAACCTTTATGATGCCACAATACCAGGAATAAAAACTGTTATCTTTCACCACCCAAGTCAACATAAAAAAGTAATCACCTGTCGCTATTTATACACATCATCATCATACTACCTGTGTGCTCTGTGTGTCGTGTACTCGTTTTGTAATCGTCGGATGACCTGCTCTACTCGCACTGCATCTCTGCGTGTCGCTAAACTTGCGGTGATGGTGGGACACCCTCATAATAACAGCATCGTCACCGCCGGGGTTAAAAGACCAAGCCCAGCAGATGAAAAAAGTTTGTGAAATGAGTCTGAGGAGAGTGCATATAGCAGCGTGACCTGAGATGATCAAGTACCACAACCGGCAACCCCACTATCATTTTGGGTGTTTTTAATTTGAAAAGTCAGAAAGGATGAGTAATTCAAAGTTGATACGAAATGTGACCTTCCACATTCCTCAAACAGCTTACCTACGCAGCGGCCTACAATGATAGCGATAAAAGTTCATTTAAAACGATTCGGAAATAAAAACATTTTTGAAGAAACAACTTTAAAAAGATTAGACGTCTTAAGCATTTGTATATTTTGAACAAAGAGAAAAAAATAGAATTACTGTTACTTTTAATTGCGCTTTCATAAGCCAATCTGTAGATTCACACAGAGTTGAAAAGATGAGAAGCAAGGTTGCGAAAGAGTAACAAAAGTACATGGTTCGTCGTATCTACATTTTATCTATTCGAGTCAGTCGTTGGCCAATTTTTATAAAAGGTAAGACACGATTTTGATGTCAAAAATAAAGTTTTTTATTTGCATTGGCGACGCTACCAGTAAAAGCCAGTTAATAAGGGGGAAAGTCTGATGGTTGAAATGATGAAGCCATGAGTGAGTCTAACAGAGGATTTTGCAATTCGCAATGTGAGATTTACGATTAACGCGATATACAGCAGATTTGCTTAAAACAACAATGTAAAGTGTTTGCACGGTGCAAAGGCCGCGTACAGGCATGTCTTGACTCATAATCATGTTCTTGGCATTCTAAAGATACGGAGCAAGACAAAACAGATTTTGAAGTGTAGTGGCAAGGCAACGATTCCTGCTTCTTTTTTGCCATTTGGCACCTTTCGAGCTGCTACCACACCGCAGCAGACTTGTTCATCCCAGCGAACTGAATAACATGGACAAAGTTTCTTTGCTTGAAATATGAACTGTGTTGTTAGCTGTAATGCAGATAGCTCGGAAAAACAATTACAGGTGTTTAAGAAAGACAAATCCATCGTTGCGTTGATTATGCAGGCTGTATTTTCCGGTTTACAGACTGAGTCATTATTACAATATGAATATGGAAATGAGCAGCTATTTAACTATGCCAGTTGCTTGGGTGGCTTGAAGATGTTTTTACACGGAGTAAGCATTTTTACATCAGATCCTACTACTTCTTTTTATAGAATACATTTATAGAGCATAAATTACACCACCAATTTATTTTAACATTTTGAATTGTCCATTTACGTTTTACTGTCGTAATAAGCTACCAAATATGGAGAAATATTGTCTAGTTTCTTCCTTTTATAAATTTGAAGCCTGGATACAAACCTAATAGCCGGCTGTTAAAAAACTCTGAACTCGTTTCTAAATTGAAGAACTCAAGTTTTATCTGATGAGCTAGGTAGAGAAACGCCCGTTGTGTCATATTCGCATTCAATTGAGGAGTGGAGGGAGACGGAGACTCGCATAAAAAGCGAGTGAACAGCCAGCGTGTCACACAACCAACCAGCTCACTTGGAAAACAACCATCAACTCGCCAGCTCTTTTATCTTTATCGAAAAATCAAAGTCGTGAACTGGATTAATGAAGCTTAGGTGACGAGTAGGTTTGGAAATGTTTAGCAAAGACCATCTATCTTGATCATCTTCGAATCATCATAATAAGCGAATTTAAAACAATCAGAAGAGAGTTCAAAATATTTAGAATTGAGCCGCAGCAGCAGAACAGTAATCCTGCTTAACGAAACAAGGCTAGTTTAGCTGGATTACACATGTACACACGGTCTAATAATGGGCTGGTCGAATATGGAGAGGGAATCTACCGAATGTGTGTTTTGGCTGAAGAGAACGCCATCTCCTCTCTCTCTCTCCTTCTTTATCATTCTCATTTATCTCAAGTTGCCAATAATGCAATTTAACAGGCATATTATTGCTTGTATTACTCACTCAAGTCATTCGAATCTTGAGATAAGTAATAATAAATTTCTTGCTGCTCACTGCTCCCACTATCCTTTCATACTCTCCTCAAAGAGCTCTTGTGTCAGTCAATTCAATAATAGCAGTAGCTACCTATGACGTTTGCAAATTGTGCGCTGACTGACGCTGGGCAAAACTTGTTTGCTCTCCGTTTATCTGTTGTGTGTGCTCAAGAGTGGCAGTACCAGCAAGACTCATTATCTCCTCATTACTACATGATTTCAGATTTGAGAAATACACTGCCTCGATTCGGATGACCACTGCGTCACGACGCTCGCTCACATTGATTGGACTCGCAGTCAATCGAGCTAGTACAACTTTTGTGCTCAATCCTTTTCTCTCATCTGACAACAGTGCTGCTGCCAGTGACAAGAGCAGTGCAGTTGAGTTGACTCAAGGCATTTCTTTCTCCAATGCTCAGAGCTTGTCCTTTTCTCCTTTGTGCTTACTTGACTGATACTGACGATGGTCAATGCAAAACAAAGAAACACTAGAGCTACTTACTTACAAGAGAAGGAGTTATTGCTCCTCTGTTTCAATTTCAATCAAAAGCCACCACACTGATCGTTCAATTTAGATTTGCAAACGATAGTGCAGGAGTGCAACGACTAAATTTTTTTATCATGATGAACATGTCATTTATCTCATTTCATGTAACTAGCTACCACCATACAGCGTAGCGGCTATCAAATGCATAAACCATTTCGACTCAACTAGGCTAGCTTGCAAATTTGCCGTTTTCGCATTAGACTCCGAGTTTTATCTTGACAGCATATCGCATTTTCGATTTGCTGCTACACATTTACATGATAATAACTTTTGCCGATGGAATATTTAGAAAGGCTAGAGAGGAATGAGAAATAATTTATGTGTGGATCTAGGCCAGGCCTGAAGAGCAAAGAGACCAGAGGGCATTATTATATCATGAATGGGCACTCGGAGAGGCTAGATAGAGATAAATGAAGGAAAGACAAGGAATGAGCAGCGGTATTGACTCTGATGCTGCGGATGATGCAACATGCAGCTCTTTTTATGAGATGAGCATGCCGACAGGAGAGGAGAACCGCAAAATCAAAAGCTAGGTCATCTTCACAGCAACAAAACAACAAAGCGAGTAGGCAGAGTCCTCAGTTTTTCCTTGTCTTTCTTTAATGAGCAGACACAAGGCAACAACAGAAGGGAAAACAGAAGCAAATTTACTTAACACTCACCACACTCTAATCAATCTAAATTAGTAGCATCAATGATCAAGATCGTCATCATCATCATCATTATTATTATTTGCACGCAAAAAGTGCACTACATCATGTCAGTCAAGTTTAAGCTGAGAGCAGTAGCAAGCAGCACGTTGAGTTTTCTGTATTCTACTCAGGCACGAACCAATACGACGATGATGGACGATTATTTTACAACAGCAACACATTATTATTATTATTGCACAAGTTCTCTCTTTTTATTTTTTACAAATACCTTTATAATAATAAGGAGTAATAAGTGTGGCTCGTCCATAGATCGTGTTTAGCAATTTGTTGGCTACTCTAGAATGAATGTAAGAGAAGGAGCAGGAGCAGTTGCCAGTCGCCAGGCTCAAAGCGGCAGGCAGAGAGGTCGGGTCAATAATCACCACCATAATCATCGCAACAACAACACACACACAACTCATCACATCATAATCATTACTTATCGTGTATGCATGAGGCTGAGGCGAAGCAAAGCTGAACGAGAGAGAGAGTTGCTTGTTCGCCATCATAACATCTAATTTCTTAATGACAGTGGCACATGGTTAGAGTAGTCAAAACTTGAAGGAGACTCTGCTCGCTATTTCATTACGTACTTTTCTCTTATTCCATCTTGTCGTCACGTCACACCTAAAAAATTGAAATGAACAGACAGCCAACTGAAAACATTTTTGCAAGCCCAACTGACCAACTTTGTGTTCGCTTTGCTTGCTTCGGATCGGGTTCATGGGTGCTGCCTCTTTGTACAAAGCTAGTATGAACTGGCGCCGAAAATGCTCTCAGCAAAACATAATTTTGGTCAACCTCAAGAAAAAGATTGTTATTCAATCTTCATCTTACAATGGAAGATTAGGTGTAAAATAGCTGCAAGATGTAATCTGGTTAAAAGTAAGCAAATATTTGTTAAAGCGAAAAACGTTCGTCACTCTATACTTTATTGTGCAGATCAGAAATAATAATAATAACGATAAAACCACAAAAACTTGTTTTATAGCTCATATTGTTCCGACCAGGAGCAACAGTACAGCAAACATGATCATCAGTAAGGGATCCTGACATCAACTCACACACGGGCATGCCAATCAGCAGCGACACAAGAGAGCGCGATAAAGATAGATAAATGGCAGTCATGCACATTTAGCTGATTGATATTTACGCCATTTTACAATAATCAGTATCACACACCTGCTCAACCGGCGTAAAGGCTTAATTTCTCATTTCAAACCGTTTTTCGTGATTTTAACACTTTAACAATAGCAGCATCGACAAGATGAACTGAACAAGGTTGTCGTGTAAAATTCCCATTTACAATCATCCTGTTTCTACTATAAATACAGGTTATATGATCATATAACAGGTTTTGGCGCTTTTAACCTGTTCAGCTATTTATTATTATTATTATTATAGCTGTAGTCGTGTCCCACTACACACTACCCGCAAACTGCAAGAAACCGTTGTGTTTGTGCCTGCTGAACTATTTCCGAATGATTCTAAAATGAGCATCGCAAAATAATCCTCATCGAACAGCTACAATGCGCACATTTATACCTAGTTGGCAGTTACTAAATTTTACACTCTTTTTGCTGCAGTTGATGAACTACGATTACAATTCCAAATATTACAGGGAGCGGAGCAAATAAATAACTCCGCGACAATTTGAGAGAAAAGGTAAATTAGGTCTCATGGAAATACTGGAACAAGACTAATCAATCAAGAAAAAAAGTGTCAATAACAAGCCGTTTCTAGCGTGCCCAAGATACTTTATCCCTATCACCGATTTTGCTCAATTTCAATGGAGGTATTCAAATGTGCATAAATGTTAAAATTACGACATGCAAATTTTAGTTGAGCAGGTGAAGCTTTTGATGTAGAATGTAGATACACAGACTGCATTTTCTGCACTACATCTCTCCCATCATCCCATTGTGACCATGTCACATAATAAACACAGAGGGCAATAATATTCGAGTTGAGTTGGTGTTGACAAGAAAAAAAGTTGGCATTTTAAAACAAAAAAGCTATTGAGTGGAGGTCATTCCTTTTCTACATTTTCAACGCTTTTAATTTTTTGGCAGGAGCGGCGCTGCCGAAGCAACTTTGGCTGTGTACACTGCAGTAGGAACAAGTAGAAAACTGAGTATTCTCTTCTCCTTAAGCATTGAAACAAACCGACAATCGAAACATGGAGAAGTTGCGAAAGCATGGTTGCAATATTGAAGGATTTGAAACTGTAGTACCGTTCAAACTGTTACGCTATATTTCAAAACCTTGTCATCATAGTAATCATTAATCGATTACCAAAGAATTTGAAAAAGTCGTATGCTGTTTGAGATATTCTGTGCACAGACGGACAGATGGGCATACAGACATTTGCGTAGCGCAATCAACTTTCGCTACGTAATAAAACAGGGAACAAAGTACGTCATTCATTTACTCAGGTAGACATGGCACACTAACTTTTTTCATTTAGATTATCTTGAACTGCGATCTGCTTGTGAGAAGAATATCGCTTTCTTGTTTGCCATGCAAATAAATTAATCGCAAACAATTGTACGACCATCTCAATGAATGAATTCATCCATAACAGTTTGACTGAAAATTTTGGTGACTTTTGCCGGATCAGTCTCCTTCTTAAGCGCTAGTGCTGGTTGGTATATAATGTGCGACGAAATAAGCCCAAAACTTCTCTAGGCTTTCTGACTCATGCACAAGTTAAATTTTGAAACAACTTTGGGTTCTTATCGCATCGCGACTCCATGTACTTTTTGTGCACTGAAAGATCATTGTATAAAATCAGTCTCATTAAACTTTGCATCACAAAGAATGATTAAGATTGGACCAGTGGAAATTACGTAATTAGAGAAATTCCAAAAAACATGATTTATTGACAGCTCATCATATTCGTGTGTCATCATGCAGCAACCACTGAATATTCTACGTAGGAATTCAAACATTCAGAAAAAGAGGAAAAAAGATTGGTGTAATTATAGGGTTGCTTCAGTGGCATCGCAAATTGCGAATAAGCAGAAGGTATAATAATATTAATCATACTCGCGAAAAGAGTGGAAAAAGTGATATAAACGAAGGAATGCCTTGTCTCAAAACAGAGTAAATCCAAGACGACAGTAAACTTGTTCATGTGATTAACACTTTTTGTGCAAGTCATCATCAGCAGCAAAATGGGGAAACAATGGGGTTTGTCTGGATAGTCTACAAAAGAAGCGTTGCCAACTTTTCTTTTTTCAAATATTCCCGTAATAAATGCACTCCGACACTTTTATCCGAACGGTATTTAAAGTAGTATTTTGAGATGTGAGTGGTAAATACTGACTTTGTCGTAATAACGACATGGATTGAATTGCTTTGAAAAGGCAAGAGAGTTGGATAAAAAAGAAGGTGCTCGTGCGTGTGAGACAATTAAACCGTAAACGTTCTAGAGAAAAAGAACTAAATCTACAATTGCCAATGGCAAGTAAAATTTCAAAAATAGGGAATTAACCATTCATTTAACTACGTTCGTGTTGTTGTATTGAATCTAATTTGTGATATTTGTAAATTGGATTCTCACTGTAAACAAAAAATAGCCATGATTCCTGTTCGTTGGTTCATTATAAAATAGAGACAATACTCAAAAGCGGTTAGCTTGCGCATTCGTGACATGTACATAATTAAACAATTCAGTGATTCAGTCAATATTTGCCAATCATGCGAAGGCTACCGTTCTTCTACACCCAGTAAAAAGATTTTCCATGATAAAGTTCTTGGCATCACACTTTTTTTAAATCAGATAACTTAACTTTAGTTAAATTAGTATTCTTAGCCCGCCTCTATAACAACCTATATACAAAGACAGACACGTGACATGACAAACGTAAAAAGCTGCTTAATTATTTCACTACGAAGAGGTACATTGAGCATTCAGTTTCATTTTCGTCATTTACTCACACAGTTTTGGCAGAGTGGATGCCAGGTGCCTGTTTATGTCGTCGCTCCTGTCAGCTACCACCACTCGCTACTGACACTGAACTGTCATGTGTGCATGAACATTTTACATCCATTCCATCGCATACTTTTTCGTGACTTTCAGCCAAAAAAACTCAGAGCACACACACACACAAAGATATGTAAATAAATTAGCTTGGATTTTGTTTCGCTGTCATTTTGTGGTCACGAGAAACACTGCATTACATACATTCCTGTCTGTTACCCATTAAGCAGTAGCTCAAATAGCGAATTGCAAAAAAAAACAAAAAAAATATTGCATCAAGCGAGAGGAAACAAAGTCGTCAACAGAATTTATCTCGACATTTCTACAGCTTCGCCCCAAATCACTGTCTGTGCATTCACGCTACCTATCTGCATTCTGCCTTTGTAATAATTCTACTACACCACGTCGACGCTCACACCAGCACACAAACAATGCTCCATGCTTTTTTTATTTCTATTCACTATTTAATCCTTCTCTAGTACATGGGTGCAGTATGGCAGAGAGGCAAAACTTTTTGTTCGCTCCTCTTATTCGCTAATTAACTTTTATTGCTAAATGGTTGGTAAGCAACATCTTTCAAACATGCAGATAAGCTGAACAAAATAAATGAGTGGAGAACTTGTTGCAGTCATTTGCAATGTTCTTTATTCGCAATGCAACAAGATGCCGATGCAGCTGTCTGCATTTTTGCTACTCGTACAATAATATGCATGCATAATAATAATAATAATACAAAGTAAACAATGGTAATACGAAAGGAAATGCAGCACACGCACACGTTAAACGTAAATTTAGGTGGCTTCTGGGTATTCCATCCTAAGGACGCATGTGTCCGTTACTATTACTGTAGCTTTGCTAAATAATATTGCAATGCCTGCACTTTTTGGAAAGCCTCTCTGTTTTTATGTATGCCTTACCTATTTCATTTTGGCTCGGATTTCCGCTCCTTTCTGCTTCAGTGCTCGCACATGAGACTGCGAATTATAACTACACTTTTGGTGGTTTGCATCAATAAATATTGATAACTTTATCACTAACTTTATGTGTTGATACGTTACACAATTTGTTTTTAACTTTGTTCACAGCAGCGAAAACCATCGCTTTGACATGATCTTGTTTCAATATCCAAATGACAACTGTTCCGTCTCAAGTGAGTGAGAAAGAGAGTCTTATAACAAATCTACACTCACACATCATGGAAGCGTATTAATGATGGATGCATAAACGAAAGGCACCAAGTCCAGAAACACCAGTGCAGTGTGGTGTACTTCTCAGGCGAACGTGATGAGAATGATGACGCAACAAAATAAATCAGATTTTCAACGTTGAAAAGAGAATGTGAACAAGGACAACACTATTTTCACATTAACTTGTTCAAACTTTTATCATCATCATTATCCGTTTCCGATACACCATCATGCATCATCATCATCCACCAAATGTACACATCTCCTCGAGTGTTTTCAAACTCACAAGAGACATTTCATTGTTTTGACAATTATGGCGCTAGTGATGAGGATTCCCTGTTTCATGAGGAGAACGCAGAGTGAGGCACGGAAGACAATACATCTCGATCGTATTGTCACTATTGTCAACAAATCAACTCGTCATTCTCATTCCCAGCACAGTCGAGCACGCCGTGAAAGAAACACACATTTTTCATTTTCTCCTCAAATAAAAAGACAAAATCCTTTCTGTTTCATCCGTGTCTGCAGCAGAAAAACAGACCAACTGGAGTCGACCGAGCGACGAGGAAGAACGCGATGAACAAGTGGATCCTCAATGTATTTATTTTCTTTTCCCACTTATTCCATTGTCTTTGAAAAAGTTTTGTCGAGAAAAAGAAAAATGATGGACGCAAATCAAAATGCTTGACGAGTTTCTTTGAACGAATCTCAAAACAGAAATGAGAAGGGAAAGGAGAAAATGTAGGAAATGATGGTGTACCCCAAGCCAACTCGATGGAACTTGATTTTTTTCATTAATCAAATGGTACAAAAGTAAATGTTTAAGCAGAGTAAGAAGATGGGTAAAAAAGAACAAATTGAAGGTATGACGACGAGAAGGTTGGGAATAATGAATGAATATATATGGTTTTGTTGGGAGCGTAAGAAAGTCCCTATCGTGTGTTGAATAACATGTTCAACAATTCAACAAACCAGCACTGCACCTCTCATTCCACCACCAGCCAACCACACTACTGTGCGCTGTGTGAGCGTTTCAAAACATACAGCCTAGGCAGGTAGGTATATTATTCTCGCAGGTGAACACGTTATAAAGAACAACCTGTGGATGCAGGTAGCTCTCACTTGCTTATTCAACCACCAAAACACAATCCAGAGTCATTTGTCACACTTGAACAACACTAACAAATTACTTGTACAACCCGGTCAGCACAAGACAATGGGCACTCAGCATGCGACAAAGGAAAATTCGGTAGTGCTAGTCGTAGTCAGTGCTCGTATCAGAAACAACAAGGCAGACATACAATTTTACAGAAAATTGAGAGGAAAGTGTGGTAGATTGCAGCAAAAAATAATTATTTCCCTCAGCAAACAAACTTTTTTTCTCTGTGGCGAGCATGTGCGCAGTGTGCATCATCATGAGATGATGACTGCTAATATATTTAATGACAGGTAATAAAGAGGAGCAACTAGCCACCTGTACTGGAAGGCAATCACGCTTTGTTGCACTGTACGTATACGGACGGACAGGGAGTAGCGAAGAGGAGAGGAGAGCAAGAGGTGGTGTGTGCTTGCAAAAACACATCTCGCCAGAGACTGAGACGAGCTTGTGCAAAATCTCAGGTTTTCTCATGTTTCGCCACGGCAGGAGCAGGAGCACCCAAAGAAGTGAATGTAGGTGGCAGATTGGCACTGATGCTATGCATGCCACAGAGAAGGTTTCTGCTTGCCTCTTGCTTCACTCTCTCGCTCTCTTCATCAGCGCCAGACCACTTTTGCAATTGAGCAGGCATTCTAGAAATGCAGAGCGCAACTGCAACTCACTGACTACACTTGCTGTTGACTGGATCGTATGAATATGAAATGCTTGCCATCTTCTTAATCAAGTCAACGTTCACACGTACGCTGCAGCAGCGCAGCAACTCTCTTCTGGATATGCAGCATTTTCAATTGAAACATCTCATATCTGCCGTTTTCAATCTCGTCCTCACGCTGTTCCGCTCAGCAGACAGAAGTGCAGCTCAAAATCAAACAGAATTCACAGACAGATTTGGAATGACCATGAGAGACTAGTTTTTTGTTCCGAGAAGAGTTTCCAGATAACAAAAGGCTGCAGTGTGAGTGTTACCACCACGGTGGCGGTCGTATCAAATATTAATAAAGATGGAGAATTCATTTCATGCAGACATCAAAGCTATTTTATTTCACAGAAAAAGAAAAAAAGCAACAAGGTTGAAGTGTGACCATGATGATTTTGCCGATGGCAATGTCATACACGAAGCTGGATTTTTGCTGTACATGGAATGTTGTTGGTTGAGAAGAGTGTGAACAAGGAATGGAGTCAAAGTGGAGGATGCAAAAGTAGAAAGCAGGGAATTATTGGATACTAAATGCAAAAAAATCTATATTTGGATTAAGGAATATGCTGGCCGTTGCATCGTCGTGAGCTGTTTCTTTTCTGCGAAATGGACGCCTGTGTGGACGAAATAAAATGAATGGTAATGGCTGTAGTGGGAGGGAGATGCATAGCGTTGCTACTACTACTTGAGTAGCAAAGACAAAACATTTCTTTCTCATCTCATTATTACCTTTTGCAACAACTCGGTCCATTTTTACAACCACTGAAATGGAATCAAAACGAGCTTTAAAGTAATTTGACCTCCTACTCTGCTACTACCTACTTGACGGACTACAGCAACGTTTGTCGCTTTCATCTTACTCTACTTTAAGCTTGCAACATCAATTCATTTGGTGCAAAATGCTCCTCTCCTAAGGAGATCCAACCAATGACGCTAAAATGAATTGGAGTTTTGAAGCACTGTCAGCATCTTCCACATCAGCACATCACCATTCCACTTTAAAAGAGAGCGCTAAAATTAAGTTGCATGCGAGATTAGTACACCTCACACACACAGGCTACGAACTGGATTTGTCCTTTGACTGCTTTAATTTTGGCCTTGACCAGCACAATTATTCCAACTAATCTAAATAAATAGCAATGCGCATCTCGAGCTCTATCTGTAGCAAATGTTTTCTTGGATTTCGACCAGTTGTAGGCAATAGCTACAAGGGCAATTGATGTGGCTTCTGCCACAAATCCAGATTTGAGAAATAAGCAGTTAGTAAATACAAAAACAATTTGGATTTGTCAACTCGAAATTTAATCATTAACATTTTATATAAATTTAGGATAATTATGTAATACTATCTCACAACTCAACAGGATCTCATCCAACTACTGAGCGCAATCTAATGCAAATGCGTTTGGGATTTGGCAATATCACATCGCGTTTCACATGATGTGACATTAATTATTACTACTTTCAATGAAGGACTGGAATGTGATTTTTAAATGCTGGTGGTGGTAGGGCGTACCAAGGTTAAGGTAATTATTAAAATCCGGTATGCGGTTTATATACTGCTCATCGTCAATGTTCAAGTTAAAAGCAAAGAGAGAACAAAGCACGCAGTTTTAAATTTAGACCAGAAGTTCTCTTCCACTCTAAAGTCAATAGTATCTATGGACTTCAGATATTAATACGCACAGCCTAGTTGAGCTAGGTAATTATATTTTCATACGGATGTTCTGCACCTCTATTTCTTATTTTTACATAGGATGGACGACACCTGTAAAAACATTTAATTGTACAGTTAGCAACTGCAATTTGGGTTGCTATTGAATTTACCTTGACTTAACGTAGTGATTATCTGTTTATGCCAACGATACGCTACAAATGATTCGTATTAGATCCAAAGTTTATATCCTGTTTTTTTCTGGAAATCAGCTTATGTTTAACATAAAACACTAAATAGATAAACCAAGTCAGGTTAATAAAATAAAACCACTTTGTTTTTGTTATTCAGTGGCCTTAAAACCTAAAGGCTATTAATAGTATGAATTTATTTACTGACTGGCTGGTCAAAATGTTTTTTAAATGCCAAATGTTAGTTCAGATTTTATTTAAACCCATAATAATCAATCATAGATTTGAAGTGGAATACTGTAGATACATTATGAAACGCCACGATTTTACTACATGGTCGATTATAATGGAATCGTTCAACATGTTACGTCAATCTTTTCGTACTGTATGTGCTACAATCATCATCAGTATGGAATTGCCTATGTTATTTATATCAAGTTTGGACAATCAAATTAAGATGATATTATTCGTTGCAACCAGAAAATAAAAGTCACAAGTTTCTAACTGCATGAATAAAAAATTTCTCCGAAAAAAATCATGAGGTGCGTTATAAATTGTGTAAGTAAAAAAAGGTTCTTACCATTTGTGACGATGTTTTTGGCTTACGATGAATATTAGGAACTTTTTGGCTAGCTGTACAATAGTTAAGAAAGTAATTCACATTTCATTAGTTACTGTGAGTTGACAAACAACTCAAGAGAAACTGTTGAATGGTGCAATAAATAAAAATGAACTTACTAACTGCCTCCACAAAACAGTTTAAATTCGAAGAACGTAAAAGTTTACCATTGTAAAGAACGGAAGCAGTGGCAGAGCCAGAAAAACATCCGCCTCTTGAGCAATCCTCTCGTACAGCAAATTAATGAGCAGAGAGTCTTCAATCTTTATTTTCGGCTCACTACTAATCTTATGTTCGTAAAATTTGCCAGCTTATTTATTGCATCACTTTCGATTACTGCACTTGAAGTTGACGGGGATAATTTTATTTCACAATCTCAGCTCGTGCTTGGGAACTCTACCAAGTACTGCAGAAATGGCACAAGGTAAAACTCCATTTTATCCAATCCATGCATGTCGTCGTCTTGTTCAAACTTTACTCTTGTACTCTGATGCTTGTTTAATCAGCCTCTTTTTCTGCCTTGGAGCAGTGCTTTAATTAGAGAGCGTTGGGGGGAAGTATTCAAAACGTCGAAAACTGAAAAGTTGAAACGTAGGATGGTGCAAGCGAAGAGGACTAGCTCACCTAAACAGGAGGAACTATTGCAGTTTAAGTGGAAAATAAATCCAATTTTTTCCTTATTTTCCAAAGAGAAAAGTAAACAGGAAAGCTCTCACTTATTTCATCAGCAGACAGCAGCACTCACGATCAGTCGACCTGCTTATGCTTGTTGTCTAATTGTCTACTTTGTTTTACAAAAAGGTCTGCAGACTTGATATCTGACTGACTGACACGAGCGAGCAACTTCTTGCCTCGGTCAGCGACAGAAAAAGCGGAAAAAAGTGGAGTGAAACACGTAGAAAAAAACTTGCTTAACGTTGCACGCTTTTGTACACGCGTTTCTTCCATGGCCTCACCGTGTGCCTCGATGCCTTGTGTACTCACTCAAATAAGGTAACATGTTTTAACTTATTGAAGGGCGAGAAGGGACCTGGGACCCGTGCCGTCTCCTCTGCATCTACACCACACAGACATTTCTGAAAGAGCCAGTCAGCCAGCACAAATATTTTTCAAGAAAATAATGAGACTTGCAGCAGTTTAAATTTTCATTTGCCTTGCTTGCCCAGTCACCAGTCACTACTCAAAAAGAGAACAAGCACGAGTCCGGCTCTTGGTTTTTACACAGAATTTTTCCCTCTTCCCGTTTTACTCTAAAAAGTCGACTGTTTATTATTGCTGTTGAATGCAACACTAGCTCTCTCTGAGAGAGGCACTCTCTCTGCTTCTGTGTAGAATGCAGAAGCAATTTTTTACTTTACTTTTTTTTAAGTAAGCGCGAATGAGTGTGAATAGAATTTGGGGGGAAATGAAGAGTTATTATGATGGTGGGGCTTTGCGAATAGGACGAAATTTGGTAAACATTTTGACATGAAATTAAAATTGTTTTAAGACTGCACTTGTACAGGCATCGCATCATCGTCATCATCAACAACTACAGTTCCACAGTCTGCGTAGTACAAAAAGAGTACTGTAAATCATCTTTGTTCAGTGAGAGAATAGAAAATTACGACATTCTCTCCTATTGTCAACAAGACATTCAAATGAAAAGACTGTTCGGATTTGGGTTTGATCTATACCAATTGACGTTTCACTATCAAAAGTTTACACGATAGAAATTGATTAATTGAAAATAAATGCGCATAATTTTTCTCGATTTCCGTAGAACACGCAAGATCTGATCACAGACTTACCTGAACAATATTTATTGTAGACTGCTCATTGCTGCCGGTGCTGACCACAACGCTGTAACAGTCGTCATGAAAGTCACCTTTTCTTTTGGACCGAATGCACAAAGTCATTCTGAACTCAATAATTGATTATAGTTTAAACGTCTGTTGGCTATTTCTGTTTTATTGGAAGCACTCAACACTTCACTGCTAACTTGAATACGACTTTTTCTAACACTAGCCCGCTTGGAACACATTCAACGTAACTATAACTAGCTTTGTTTTATCTTTATCTACAAAGCGTTCAACCAACCCACCCAACCCAAATTCACGTCACTCTTGGGCTAGTCCGTACCAGAAACTGACTTTAGCTGACTTGTGAGTGGGCAAAACAAGGGGAAAATGTGTTAAAAATTCCTCGGAACCAAACTGTCTTGTCTAAAATTAAGGCTATTTTCGGTATGAAGAAGAAGATGATGATGATGACGAGTGTACGGAGAACCCCAAACAAGACACACAACACGACATGGAGGGAGGAGGCCTCTTCCCATGCACGTCTGCTAGCAGCAGCAGCAGCAGCCTCAAGCTGTAAAATACTCATCAGTAAATCTAGCGGTACCCCAGAAGTATAGATAGCAGCAAGCAATAAACAAAAAGAGAAAAAATAACGACGAATAAGGCGCTCGTCTAATGAAGATTTTTTTAAAACTCCTCTACACGTTATTTGTCTTGGAAGGATGTACAAATCTGCTGCGAGCATAGTGCACGTGCTGGAAATGCAAATCTATATCGTCAGCTCTCCCACTCTCATCTCGCCTTGTTCCACATTATAATTACTTACTATGTGACATAGTCAGATTGCAATAACATCATAAGAGGATGTTGAGAAGAAAATGTTATCTTTCCGAAAAGAAATGAGAAGAAATTTCACATGTTCTTATATATTGAGTCCATAGGACGACCGCTGCTGAATTTGAGAAATATTTCGGTTTTTCACTAGAAGTAACATCTGAACCAAATTGATTTTCTGCTTTCCATAAACTACTTAAAAGTACAGCCGAACCTGCCACAAATATTATAAAAGTGAATTGGACAAGATGAGGAAAATGCACAAATGATTGGAACTGGATGCAATTTTCAAATTTAAATTACTTGCCAGCGTTAATACGTAACATAAGAAATGCGTGCCATGCCAGCATATAAAGCTCTTACACTGCATTACAGCTAATTAATCGCACTATGACACAATGCTTTAAGAATTTAATTCGACGCTTGCCACACTACAATATTTTAAAGCGTTGTAAAGGAAGGCTCTTTTTAGCAAGTATTTTCCTTCATTCACTACAAAGCATGAAGTCAAAAAGGACATAAATTGAAGTCCAGTCAAAGTGCGGTTAGCAGCATTTATTTTTTTTGTAAAAGCAAGCAAAGGCGACGACGACATTATCATTTACAGAAAAAGTGCTGTCATCCCTTTTTTTAATGTGAATGTTTCCCTCAGAGCAGCAGCAGCAGAACAAATAATGATACGTGCTTGAAGAATGGAATAAATATGTAATGTACTTCATTTTCACTTTTTTCTGTTACTCCTTTGCTTCCTCTCCCAACCCTTTTCAAGTTTCACCGTGTGTGTCGCTGGTTCATGTTTATCATATCATTTACTTTTTTCGTGGAAGCCAAGAGACGACAAGCCAGGGAGCCGAGCTCGAGAGAGGAGTAGCATTTTTGTGAATGAATCTTTAGGTAAAAATAGATGCTGCCTGAGAAAAGGGGAGAAGGAAAAGCAAGTTAAATATCCGGAAAAGTTAGAACCGTGAACGAAAAGTTGGCAACACTTTTTGTTTCATTTCAGAAAAAAGTGTAACTTTTATTATCATTACTATCGCAGATTTTTCCGATAATATTTTTCATTTCACTTCTTATGCCCCAGCAAAGAGTGGGCACAATTACAGAAAGGTGCATACAAAAGTTGGCAAGAGGTGATGACAGGAAGTGAGTAAATATGAATTGCGGATGAACAGCGAGAAAAATTGCCTCAATAAAATATAACTGACGTTATAGTGTATTTACCTATACGTCCGAACATCATGTGCGCAAAACTGGCAGTTTTGAGAGATGAACTTTGGGGGAAAAGAAAACGGTTAAAAGTCCTATTTACATTAGCGTCATTGCCAAAGCTAATAATTTCAGATGGTTCTGTTTAGTCATTCGTACTCAAAGTTATCTGGAAAAGGAAGCTTTGTAAGGATGTCAGCATCACTTTACCTCTACGCATACATATCATCACCAGTGGAAGCCAGTTGGTAATCGATCAATGAACAGTCATGAATATTCATGGTTGGGGCAGTTGAGCTGAAGGTAGCAAGTCGCTGAATAAAGCAGTAAACACCTTCTGAGGCAGACATCTTCACGCACCATTATCATCACCTCGCAGTCATAATAACTGGATAACGAGAAGAAGGAGAGAAGTGCAACACTACTCTGTACAAAGCAAGTCACGGTGTCTAATTTTCTTGTCCTCCTTCATTCGTCCCCACTTACAGTCTTACATTTCTCTCACAGGAAAATCAACTCAAGTTTATCCGTAGCTTTGCACTTCATTATCAATTTCGGCGCAGTTATAATCAAGTCGGGTTCGCTGTACTTTCTGCTGGCAGCAGATATGTTTACGTGGGAGTATAATTTAATTCTTGTACGTACATAACCTGTGTCAGCGACTGAACGCGAAGTCGTTCTTTTAGCTTGTGATTTTATTTGTATTATGTTTTATCTGTATTTATGATTCGATTGCATTCTTGAGGATGTTAGAAATAATTAATTATATTTAAGATATGGTTAGAATGTTTGTAAGAAATAATTCGAGTTGTATATTTTTAGATTGATTAGGCAGAACATTTTAGTTAAAAATGTATTAAGAACTTGTATTTCCCATGTTGGGCTGTTAATCTTGTTCTACAGTCGGCTGGTTATACAGTGTGTGCGGAGTAACAGTCTTTATGTTCTGCAGTGTATGTTCTGCAGTTTATGTTCTGCAGTGTATGTTCTGCAGTTTATGTTCTGCAGTTTATATTCTGCAGTTTATGTTCTGCAGTTTATGTTCTGCAGTTTATGTTCTGCAGTTTATGTTCTGCAGTTTATATTCTGCAGTTTATGTTCTGCAGTTTATGTTCTGCAGTTTGTATTCTGCAGTTTATGTTCTGCAGTTTATGTTCTGCAGTTTGTATTCTGCAGTTTATGTTCTGCAGTTTGTATTCTGCAGTTTATGTTCTGCAGTTTATGTTCTGCAGTTTGTTAGGCTTGTGTATAATATTAAGTAAGTGTATTATTCTATTTTGTTCTAGAACTTGAGTTGGCTTGCTGTGAGAACGTTGGCTGCGCGAATGGCAGACAGGTTTGATCATGTTTTTTGTTCATTACGGATTCTGGTGGCATTGCATCAGAATCTCAGTTGAAGGCAAGTTGTAAAATAGTTGTTGAAAATTAGTATTGAAGTTGAGTTCTGTGAAGCAAAAAAAAGTTGTTAACCTTGCTAGAATATTGTTAAGTTTCATTATACGGTTGAAAGTGTAATTATAGTTTAAAATTAGTAGTTTGCAATAAAAGTAGTTAAAATTGCTGCTACTTTAAATAATAATATTCTCTGTTCTTGTTGTTTTATTTGACATTTTGAATTCTTTGTGTATCTGAGCCAGTCAGGCACGCAGCACGTCTAAACGGTTGAAAGTTAAGTCGTAGCTGTTTTGAAAATTCATAAAACCATACAAACCGAACCAAGGACCTAATTCTATCATTTGAAACCCCAACAACCTGAGTGAACATTCGTATACCAAACCTTGGATCATTAAATAGCGAAAGCTATTGTGCTGATGTTTGCGTCTGTCCATCCGTCCGATAACATTACATGACAAAAATTACAAGAGCTATTCAAATTTTGGTGACTGAAGGAAGCGCTGGTGAAATTTTGAACGACCTATCTATAAGGCGACCGTTACAAACCGTTACCAACATATAACACATGTTTTTGAGTTAATTCTTGAAGAATGACAAGTAGGATTTTAAACGCTTTTAACCCTCTAAATTAAGTGGTTTTGCCCGAACAAGTTGTATTTGCAATGTGAAATTGACTATGACATGTTTCACATTACATATTGTTTTCATAGTTGGGTCACAATAATAAAATGAACAAAATGAAAAGCATAGTAAAGTATTATATTGAGACGAGTTAACAAATGCAGTATTGGTGGTTAGAACGCGCTGCGAACCCGATAACTTAGACATTTTTATTATTTTATGATAATCTTCTCAGAAGATATGCACAGCAAAGTTGCTCAGCCCGAAAGTAAACAATGAATGAATGACATGTCAAAGGAATGAACAGAAAATTGAGGAAGAGGATGCTCCAAGCGAGAAAAACTTTATTTTAGCATTTCTCTCAGCCAGACTTGATCTCGTCGAGTCAATAATCTGTTTATCCAGCAGCAGCACTTACTTAGAAATGGAAGTAAGCACTTGTACTCATTTACTAACGCTCTCATTAGTACGTTCACGTATTATGTATGCATGTAAAGTAAATGCAATCAGCTATTTTAACTTTTCAACTATACAACTTCGTTGAACAGCAGCCGGCTCGGTAAAAATAATCTCACTTGCGCCTTTAATTATATTTAATGGCAACCGTATGATGAATATATAAAATTGACGAGATGACACTTGCAGCAGAGCAAGAGAAAATAGGCGCAGCAAGTTTTAGCAATTGTTTTCTTTTAAATGTTTGCCCTATTATTTCAGTGAGCTGATACTTCACTCTATCAGTAGGATAATAGGTGTTACATTGAGCTGGTTGTTTTCGTACTCTTCAATTTACAGAGGGAGTTTAAAATTTGTAGAATGGATGAAAAAAATGTGCAAAAGACGAGTGTCAATTCCAGAAATCTTAACTATTTAACAATTATGAAATGGTTAGCTGACAACAAATATGTAGCATTTGGACACTAGTCCAACGTATTTACAAGCATTTGGTGAATAAGAGTTTCCTTACTCGAAATGCCAATAATGTGCTAAAGTTTGCGTAGAAAAGAAAAATTTGATAGAATTTTGTAGATAGCAGTCGAGTTTCTGTCCTTATTGCCATGATAATTTCCAAGTGGAAGACGAAATGGAGGGATAGGAAAGCAGGGAAGAAAAGAAAGTGATTGAATGAGCTGACATTTTCTACTGTTGTCTCCAGTGTCGTTTTTGTGTTTGTTGATAGTTGTTGTTGGGCTACTAAAAGTATTATCATAATAATAATAATAACCAGTGTGTCAATTCCCTGGGGGACAATACATAGCTGCCTGCCTGCCTGCACAGTGCTACTTCTCTCAACTTTCATTCTCCGTCTGACACGCTCAGTTCTTCCTGTGCTGCTTGCTGCCACGTTGTGCTGTGCTAGCAATCATTTCCTTTATCCACAACAAATATATATTTTCCTTTCCATGACAGCATGATCCATGATGCCTGCATGGAGTAATGCTTTTCTGCGCCTTTAGTTGTCCTGCACTCTTCTTTCTTATTGCCCATCCACACTACCCATTTACAAGCATTCCGCTTCCAGGGATATTGCATTGCATGTACAATGTACCATATATAATGCATGCACTGATGCATACAATAATTCGGTTTCCATTCTTTCTCTACTCTCTATTTTTTCATTTTCCAATTGCCAAGGCTTGCATGATACCACTGCTCTGGTATGATGCCATAACGCGAAACCATAAAAACAAAGTCATTTCCATTCAAAAACATCAGCAGCGTCACACTTGCATTTTGTTCGCAGCAGAACTGGTGCGTTGTATTGCGACTGTTGCGAGTGACTATTTGCGCACTTTAAAATGACTGGTATTGAGATGCAAGCATATTTTTTCCTGGTAATGAAGACGAGTGAGGAGGAAAGATGAGAGGAGTGTGGAGTGATGATGTTGCGGTGATCGTGAACGCGACAAGGTACAAGAAATGTCATTGAAACCGTAACTACGCACACATACTCAAGTAGTGCGTGGGTGCCATTTAACCGATACTCTGCTAATATGTACATACAAAAGCAACGACATCACCAACATTACCAAAGCCGGAAACACATTTCCACTTTTTGATACCAACAACATTGCTGTTTTCTTAGCGCTGCTGCTTAGTTTGGGTCGTACAATTTCACCCCTTTTCCCTTTGGCTCCAGCCAAACTCGCATCTCCTCCACCGTCGTGTTCAGCTGCAGTAGTGGCAGCATTACTTGCTTGTCTCAAGAGGAAACCTCACTCATTGTCAATGTGAATGCACACTCGTCCTTCCTTCACCATAAAAGCACTACTGCTATGCATGCAGCACACTGCTATCATCATCCGCCGTGGAAACGTAAATAGCTTTGGAGAGAGGAAGAGAGAAGTGCTCACAAGGTGAGGCTTTTACAAGGGAAAAAGGGGAAAACTTTTTTGTGTGCACGCATTCTCAGAGCCTCATACACCGACACTACAGCTACTACTACCCAGCTTTAAGTCAACCAGACTGCATGACTGTAGGGAAAAATATTAGGAAGCAGCAGGAGCGTGTGCATGTGTTCACCCAGGGAGCAGACATCACAAAGAGAAAAAGGGAGAGCGATGGAGAAAAAGCAAGAAAAAATATGATGAAGGTGGGATCAATTGCAATGTTTACCAACTTCTTTCTCTGTCAGCTAGAACGCTGCTGCTCTTTTTCCAAGGAAAAAATCTTGAATCTTCCGTAAAAATAGTCATATCAAATTGTGTGCAGTGGAGATGTAACCATGTAAAGTTTAGACATGACGAAACAAAGTTGGTTGCTAGAGTGGAAAAGCAAACCGGGAGGAAAGAAGCAGCACAACTGTACAAGAGCATATATTGGGAATGACGACAACGGTGTCAAGTTGAACGCTTACTTTACTCAAATAAAAAAAAGTTTCGCATATTTATTTATACTACTGGAAGGCTGCACGATACCTTGTGCATTTCCATGTTCTTCTGCTCTTCTCTGCAATTGCATCCGGTGGTATTCTTATGGAGGTCGCGTAGAATTGCATGACATGACGTGGTAATAATTCCACCGCAAAACTTGGTGACTGACAGCTATCATCCTTCATCATCATCATCCATCATCATCACCTATCCAGCTTCACCATCATGACTGCATCAGCCAACATGTCATAATGCATTTAAGAGTAATGAAGAACAGTGTGAGAAGAGAAATGAGCAGTCAGTCAGCCAGTCAATCCATGAGTCAGTCCACCGCACCACCCACAATTGCACTGGTTGTCCGCGCATCTCAACGTTCGACAGCCGCTTTTCTGTACGCTCGTGCTGATGATGATCTCTTTATCGAATAATTACATTTCAATTAAATTGCTGAAATTTGGTAATGAAAGAGAATGGCTGAACAAGACGTATGTATGTAAATGACACTTTAGCTTCAGTTTTCTCTTTGGCTTAGTCATTTCGTTACAGACTCATCGATCAATATGGACAGGTGGCAGCACATAACTACTGAAACTACCAAAGACTGCCTGTGCGTTTCTCTCGTTTCATTTTTCTAAATTAGCAAAATAAACTAAATCAAAAAATTTCCAAATGTCTGCCGTCCTCGTGGTGTGCTAGGTTGCTCACAGTAAACTTCAAAACGAGTTAAAGAACGCACTGACTAGTTTTTTCTACGTATTTTGCATGCAGCGAGATTACTGCCGATGACGACAATGATTACAGGCAGGGCAGCCATCTTCCTTCACATAGATTTGCATAAAAGCAATCAGAGCCGTACAGCATAGCAGGAGCAAGGAAAGTCATTAAAAGTTAGGTTGAGTGACACACTGTTAGACAGGGAAACTGGACATTTTTGCTTTGCTGTGGTGTTGTCAAGCTCAAAAGTTTACCTTTATCCCCACATGTCATCTTACTTATTGTCAATGTGACATATTACTCGCATGAGCTCAGCGCACGCACGCTTGCGAATAGCCAGCCACACCAAAGAAATACACACACGCACATAATTAGTACATGCACGCAACGCTACGCTACCCGGATTGCTTCTGTTGTTCGAAGCGGAGAGCAGATAAGTTGAAGTAGCTATTAAGGTCGCTTAAGTCAAGTGAGTGGCTGGGTGCTGGCGACTTCTCAGAAAAAGCCAATTTATTTTTTGTGGGTGTGCAAACGTAGAATGGTTTAGCTGATGCCCAGCTGGTTCTCCTTTCCACTTGCCTACTACCTTTTCTTTCACTCAATGATGCTGACATTCTCTCCGCTTTACTTTGACTTGAGCCTCCAGCGATGATTCTAGTTTTCTCAACTTTCCACAAAACCTGTTCTAAATGCGTATTTATGCTGCTGCTTTGCTGGTAGAAATGAGTGGGAAATGTGGTGGTGCAGTGCGGAGCATTGGTGGTTGTGTGGTAGCGGCAAAGTATGGGAAAGATGCACATTTTCCCGTCAATTATTGAACATCAATAACCAATCCCATAATGATTTTTTTTCCAACTTGAGAATTGGAGGGGAAGTCCGTAAAGGAAAAGGAGGAATAAATGGGGAAAGAGAGAGAGAGATGGCCGACAGGCACCCTTATGTAGCTTCTCCAACAGCATCTCTTCCACAAGAAACAGTATCAACTCAACATTTTTCCATTCATTCTCCTCAAACCAACAAAATTGCTGGAGCAGCACTCTGATGTCATACTGGCAGGAGAGTGAATCATCCTCTCGTCGTCCACCGAACGAGTCATGCTTGTGCAGAGAGAGAAGCTCTGCTGCCACCACTACTTTATCATTACTACCTATTATTTTTATGGGGGAAATGACCTTTATCGCTATATTGATTTTTGCCCAGCTCTCCATTATGACACGCACTTTCTTGCCGTCGTTTTTCTTCATCTTCTTGGAATACTTTCTTTTGAATTGAGTAGATACTCGGAGTGCGCGCCCTGCTCCTCATTTCACTGATCATGTAGAAACCAACAATTAGAAACCAAGCTGAGGCGTAAGTTGAGGAGCTGCAAGCGTGGGGAGAACAATGGCAGGCAAACTGCGGAGCCCGGCATATCTGCTGCCTTTCCTAGTCGCTCGCTGCTTGGTAAAATTATCAGAATGAAAACGAGAGTAACGGTAATTACATAATGCAATCAAAGCTCTTCTGACTAAAAAGACCAGCACAACACTCTCAAGTAGACGAAAAGACACTTTTCCCAGCTTTCCTTCTCTCTTCCCGTCCTTCCCTTTCCGTTTGCTTAGCGTAATGACACTCGTGCTCGTTTTCAAATTTTTCGAGTGGAATACAAAGTGGGAAAGGAATGAGGACGTGCACAGTGCACTTTTGCGTTCACAGCGATAGCGAGTGAGTGGTACGCAGAGAAAGCAGATAGAGAAATGTGTGCGAGTAAGCTGGGCGCATCTTGATGTGCCGCTCTCGTTCTCCTCCTTCGAATTATCTATTTCATCTGAATTCTCAAAATTAGATTTTCTTGTCAGCCTTCCTTTCCTTCTCCAATCATTTAGAGGAGGAAAACGAGAAAAAGCAGAGTACGCTCTCAACTGACTCACACACGAATTTCCTTTCTCTCTTCCCTTCAAATAAGTATCATTCAACTCGACTAACAAGACAACAAAAAGGGAACAAGTACGTGACACGAAACGCTAGTTAAGCAACAGTAGCAGCAAGCAACCAAGAACAATGGGCAAGGAACGAACAACAATGTACACTTGCACCTCCACTGGATAAATAATCACTTCACAAATTTTCTCTCAATTTCATTCCGCCTTTTACTTTAAACTCAGCATATCATGACCATACTTTTGCATAAAAAGTTACTCTGCGTTTTATTAATCCTTTGAAACCATGAGCATCACGCTTTCTCAGTTTCTCAAGCACGAGTACAGATTAACTTTTAGAATGAGTTGTGCTGCTGCTGCTGCTGATGATGATGATTACGGTGATACTTTTTTATTAAAAAGATGAAAAGATGCAAGTGAACAAGATGCAAAGGGGGAATATTTTCCGGCGCTGCATACGCAAAACAAGAGCAACTCTTCATTGAAGCATGTAGCTATTTTTTTTTAAAGTTTTATTTCAGCCAGGTGGTTAGGCTTTCTTGAGTTTCCTTAATGAAAAAAGGATGCAAAAGTGGTGGAGAGGATGGGAAACCGTTGCGTGCGTGCCTGCATAAAAATAATATTATCCATAATATTTTGTTCTCGAGAAGAAAATGTAGAGTTTTTAAGACGCTTCGATGCACTTTTGTGAGAGAATGCAGTTTTGCATCACTCCCGACCGAATTCAGAGCAGCAAACTATATAGGTTCCCGCATGCTCGTTCCACCTTGAACAACGGCCTCCCCATAACCAGCACTACCCTCAACCTTTAAATGTATTCATTCATTCAGAAATTTTCTTCTGGATTCCCTGAGGACAGCTAAAATAAAGCTACTTTTCCCTCGTCCGCTCGCCAGCTCTCCCGCATCCACTACTCCTGTTGTAGCAGCAGAAAATAGTAAAAGTAATAATAAAAGGCATCTTCTTCAAGATGCAGATGCAGCAGCAGAAGACGGTGCTGCTGCAACTCGATGGCGAGAGTGCAATGAACCGCATTTCAATGCTTTCAATATTTTGCTTCATCGCCGTCCTCATCCACTTCACCCGCACCTACCCACCCACTTCAGCACAACCTTATTTTCCTTCCGTTTCCTTCCTTTCACCTACTCATCTCACTTCATCCACATTTCCACTTGCGTTCAACTTTCCCTACCACGTAACCAGTAACGTTTCCAGTACCAAACAGAATGAATGAACATCAGCAAGTCTCTCGTATTTTCAGAAAAAGTAGGAAAAGGCCACGTATAATGGCACATTAGCATACAGGGAGCCGCCGGAATGCCATCATGTCATGTCGCAACTATGTAGCAGCATCAGAACAAATGTTGAACAGACCTCGTTTAAACCCGCTCTCCACTCTTACCTTTTTTGAGTGAATGCACAAAATGGCATTGAAAGTGGAGTTTTTATAGGGCCACAACAACGGATAGACTGCAGGGTAGAGATCGCATTACCTTTCCTCTTCCATCCATCCATCCATCCACCCAGCCAACAACTTTCTATGAAACAGTCATCCATAATGTATTAGCTTGCTGCCCGTCTTAATACGTTTCCTCTCTTGAGTTCTCTCAATAATGGCTTCATACATTGCAGTAACCACTCGCAGCATGCATGTCTACATGCAATCCCAATTGAAACCATACAATCTATTCTCTCGCATTTATTTCCTTCCTTTTTACAGGAAAAATGGACTAGTTGTTTGGTTGGATGAATGACTGGATGGATGGATGTTTGTACGGTTTCATCAAAAAAGGATTTTAGCTCAGCGAATAAAAGAAAAGGAGTGCATGTTGATCTCAGACTACTTTGCCGAACAAAAAGGAGAAAAAATAAACTGGATCAACAGCAGCGCTCCTTCTGGAGAAAAGCAACGCAAGTTTACTTGCTACCTGCTTCTACCTTCTTCTTTCTACCTTTTCCCTCGCACTCAAATCTTCCAAATCAGCTTGTTACTCGTCAGACTTGAACATTTTCCTCTTGTTCGTTTTGAGACGACGGTAATAATCTCTTTTCAATCTGCTTCATCAATCAACAGCTAGAGAAATTCATAAAAGCAAAGCCGAGTTCTCTTGAAGATTGCAGAAAAATGAGGATTTTGAATCGGTTTTTTGGGGAATAAAATGCGAAGAGCTTTCTTTCTTTTTCAGCTTGTTCTATGACTTTCGCATGGACTCATTAAAACATTCAATATTTTTGTAACTATCTCATTTGGAAAATGAGAATGGATTGGCTTTCCGCTACAATTCCTGGGTGGAGAGATGAAGTAAGTATTTTATAAAAAGGTTGAGAGAAAGAGAAAGGACTGACGGCACGCAGTCTGATTATTAGAGAAACTGACACGGCAATTATTTTCGTGTTCGTTTTAGCTGTAGAGCAGAAGAGGAAACAGGGAAGTGAATAATTATCCTAATTTAATTTTCTTTTACAGATAATAAAACAATTTACTTCACTTCACTGCCTTTCTTTGCATGGCTGATGCGAGCAACGAATTCAAGAAGGGTGATGCTTTCTTTAAGTAACAAGGGCGGTCGTACAGCTGCTATCATGTCACTTGCTAGTCGTAATCCTTCATCGTAGAAGCCTGTGCGTGCAATTTTAGCTTTCCATTGTTCCCATACACACCATTTGTGCAACAACGCTCAAGACGGACAAACGAGAATGGAGACTTTGTTCAACACTCATGGAGGCTCTCTTCTATTCATTTTGTGTTTCTCCATTCTAATTCCCATTCTTCCATTTCAAACAAAACTAAATGCTATTTACATTTTTCAGATAGAGCGTAGGCGAGCTTGTGGGCACAACCAAAATAGCTAATTTTCTACTGAAAAGTTCAATAATGACGTACTGTTGTTGTATCGCATGTTTTCTTCACTGCAGACACAAAGCAAGCAGCAATAATAGAATAGAAAGACAATTGCCAGGCGACAGGAGTAAGACTCGCGTCTTTTAAATAAAGAATTGAATTGAATTAAAGGCGTAGTGTGCGGAAGGATGTGTGGGTGAATTTTATGCGAGCTTAACTACCACCACTGTCTGTGGTGCATGTTGCTTCAATGAAAGGAAATAAAAAGGGTGCGTGCACAATGCTCACACAACACATGGCTGGATACGGATATGCACTCGGAGCGATAGCAAAATAATGACTATCTTGTGATACCGGTTGCCTCACAATTGGTTGTCAATACAATTTCAATTTTTTTTCTGAGCACTGCCTTGCAAGTGCTTCTGAACACTGCAATGAATTTCTAGTTAACATTTCCGCCATATCTTCGTTCTCTGTCGATTCCTGTGTTTCTGCATGAATGTCTAAAAAAAAGTGCAGCAGAATAGGGTCGCTTGCTACCGAAAATGCATGCATGTTATCTTTTAGAAGTGAACCAATATCTAGATTATCATCATTGCCATGATATGCGATACACCGTAATGGGGAAAAATTCGGTGAAAGCAGCCGTGTCACTTTTTTGCCTGCTGGGAGCTGCTCTCTCTCTATCTCTCCGTCTCTCTATCTGGTTTGCTTCAACTGATGTGATGAAGATGCGATCACGAAATGCTATTTTATATCCGTCGTACACTTTTTTGTGCGTATTGCATTTCCTCGTTGTGCTTCTGCTGCTGTCGCCCTGTTTATTTACCCGGGTTTGCTCTCATCTAACGAGTTGTGTAGTGCCAGCAGGATGCAATGGGAACTGAGAACGACGACGATTCTGATATTATTAGTGATAGCAGCAGCAAAGTGCTGGGAGAAAGAGGAGGAAAATGATAATGATCATTTGGATGACGATCGCTATGATGGGAAATGCTGAAATATGGAGAAAAAAGTATAAAAGAAAACAGCTTTTCTGCTTGAAAAGGCACTCGTGATGATGATGATGATAACCTGATAGGATCTCTGTGTCTGACTCTACACTCAGCTGGGCATACGCTATAATTGTTTTGCTTTCTCTCTCCTTCTCATCTCCATTAAAAGAGCAAGTAGAGCTGAATGAATGAGCGGAGGGGAGGGAAAGTGCATCGCACTCATGCAGTGAACGAGGAGCAGCAGTAGCTGTGCCACCAAAAAAAATGCTAGAATGCGTGGAAAGAGATGGGATTTTCATGACGATCATGATGACTATCGTTCAAGCTAAAGACCTCATTAGACTATTTACCCCCCAGAAGAAGCAAAGCGTGCGGATGTGGAGTGCACAGGAAAACTCGCTCGACCAAACAGAGAAAAAAAGGAACATGCGTAATCCCAATAACTGCACTACTCACAATCGCATTCCTTTTCGTTCTCTTTCCACAACAACATTATATTTTATGCATTTTGCGTCCCAATGAAATGGAGATGGGCAGATGGGTAAATGCATACGTAGCTCGCACATCTTGCAAATTTATAATTTTTCTGCCCGTCTCCAAAATGTCTGTCCACTTTAAATACATTTTTTTCTTCTGTCTTTTCTGCTTACCCTTTTCGTTCTTCCATGATTCCCTGTCATTTTTTCGGCACATTTCCACATGACAGCAGCAGCAGCAGAAGGCACAATAATACTACTATGATGACTGGCTTGTTGTGTGGCTGACAGAGTGAGAGGCTCAGTAGTTTTCGGTGGATTACAGTTTGCTGTTGTTGTGGTGGTGTTGAGAAGAGTGGTGGTGGTTGAGGCAGCTTTCCTAATATGACAAGCTATAGTATTGGCGTCAAGTACAACACCGGCAGCAGTTCGACCACCACCCACGTCAATAACATTACCACCACCATCACCGACCCCACTGTTTTTCCTAGACAAGCTGCTGCTCCACTCAGTGTAATGTTTTCCATGACATTTTTTCTCATAGCAAGGTGAGGTGGCGGTGATGCCAGAGTTTTTAGCTGAAGCTCGAGCAACTGACATCAGCACGGTCGATCCTACCTTTTTTGTTGGTGTTGATGCTGTTGTTGTAGTCGCTGCATTATTTCTCTTTGATGACGGTACTAAAACGCTGTTTTCCAATTTTTTCCCTTTGGACAATAGCAGTTTTGTGGAGGACAGCAAAGACGGTGTTGGTGCTGCTACATTTACATCTGCCACGTCTCGCTTTCCTGCATTCATCAACAGCCTGGTCACATTATTCCCGTCGTCATCCTCCACGTAACGATTATTTGTCTCTTTGGTCAGCAACAAAAAGCCGTGCTGGCTCACTACCTCAGCTCTTGTGCTGCTGCTGGAATGACGTTCGCTCGTTTTGGGTGACAAAATATTATTACTCTGCCCATCATAGAAGTTGTTGTAGTCACCACCACCACCACCAAAGCTTTTGCTAGTGTTTCGTCGATTATCATCGCCAGTGTTTCCACCACCAACAGCATTGGTTCTGCCGCTGCAGCCACTAGTCACCTTTTTCCTCGCTGTTCTCACGTTTTTAAACATTTTTTCCCCGCCTTTGCAACTTTTCCAAAATTAACATTTTTCTTTGGAAATAATTTTTCTCCAGGGTTGTCATCACTGTACAGTTGAAACAAACGCTCCTCGTCCAAAAAAAACGAACAAGTCTCTTCAATCGTTACTGCACCACAAAAATTGCAGGTAAGTGTAGGTATCACGACCACAAATTAAAAAGCAAACTTAAACACTTTATTATTATTACTGTGATGGTAGTAGTGGCAGTCGGCGATACGAGTTATTCATAATAACCGTAAAATCTGCACGTGCCGCCACAAAATGCAAATTAAGACTTGTGTACGTTGAGCACAAGACCTCTAAATCACTTTTTTATTACACCAGCTGCGTTTAAAATTTCCAAACTTTGTTTCTTTCAAAGAAAGAAAATGGGAATGCAATTCATTAGAATGCCATACTATTTAAGAGCAAGTAAAGCAGTGTGCACCTTTGCTTCTCAGTTGTACCAAAATAAGCTTGTACGGAAAAGGTTCATTACAGAAAAGCCATTTTTGCCACCATTTTATTACGACGGCCACCCTAATTAACCCAGACCTAGAGAGGTTTCCGCAGCATGTTTGTCCGCATGCTATTACCATCAGGTCACCACCCTATTTTATTTTCGTAAGAGGTACTCAACAGATAGGGGGTCGCCCTGGATGGAGTGGCAGTAGTAATAATAACCGTTATAAAAATAAGCGACATTTTTTTTCAAGAAAGCAGCTTCTGCTTCAAAAGAAGAAGATGCACTCTGCTTCTTACTCCTTCATTCATTACCCTTGATTTTGATGATGATTACGACAGCGACGACCACAATGAAGGTGAATGCAGAAAGCTCAGTGGCTGTTATTTATTATTGTCATCATTACTATTCCACTTTTGTTAATGGCATTGCCAGCATAAGAGCATTATTATGGAGAAACAGGCATGCACCTATTTTCAAGCCGTCTTTTCTTTGAGTCTCCTGAAAGCCATAACGGATGGAGTCATTAGTCTCATGAAAAAACAAGAACAAGGTAAGCACGTGCATGACGTGCACTTACGGAAAGCAGAAATAGCGCACAAGAGCACATTTTTACAGTTTTGTCTTTCACTTCTCTCCTCTCTCCATTTCCAATAAAAATACATTGGGGCACTTCATTACCTGCCACTATTCATTATTTTTGTTAATATTACCAAGTAGCGAAACTATTGAACTCCTTTATGCGGATGTTTGTGTCTGTTCGTCCGTCCGTATACAAAAAAATAGTCTTTATGCCCCAACTTCTTAACGGAATTGAATTTGTTCATTCTGCTTTGTAAAACTGTACTTTGTGCAACTTGAACAGTATAATTTAACTAAAATTATTCAAACTCCTTTGTTTTCGCTAATTTTCTGTTTCAAATAACCTTTTTATACAAAGCAAACTGTACCTTATTACCGTTTGAACTATTGTATTTGATTTTAATTGTTTTGCTTTCGCTGCTTTTTTATTTCGAGTGAACGGTTTATTATTAAGTCTGAAAGTGAGCAAGAATGAACTAAAAACCAAAAAAACTTGAGCATGTCGTGCGTCTAAGGTTAATAATCATATTTTCTACCAACTCTCATTTATTTCCTCTCAAATTTCTTCTAATAAATTTCATAGTGTACAATTTCCGGGGAAAATCAACAATTCGTTCATACCTCACTCGAGCGAACACACTTGGAGTAGGCATGTTTGTTGTTATAGCCATGTCGGAAAGTTCAAATATTTATCTGTGCATCTTAGCATTCGATTCCTGATAATATTACCCGAGGCATACTAAAAAGTTCATCATCTCCGCATTTGAACAGCTCAAACAGTATGTTGCTGCTTGCTTGCACGCCCTGTGGATGTTTTGAATTCGAAAAATGCTGTTTGCATACATTGGAATATGATATGAAGAGAGGCGGATTCAGTTCTTCATCGAAATAGTTGCGTCGAGTGTGCATACGCGCGTGGCAAATTACGCAATTGCAAAATTGTGATTTTCTCATTAATCATTTCTTGTTAATGTTCTACTGAATAACTTTTTCCTTTCCAATCTGGAATGGACGGCTACGAGATAATTGGATTTGTCCAAGCTAATTGCTTACAAATTCGACCCCGCTCCTCCTAACCGACTTGATGAGAGAGGTGATTTCACGGTTCACCTGCTCCCGTTACTGCTGTGCCGATGTTGACGATGGAAATGCCGAATGACCATAGCTGTTGTTGTACAATGCGACTTTGTAACTAAAACGTAATCACAGAGTAAATCACAGAGACTGTGTGCATGATTTGTGTAAAAATGTATTTAACTAGGTGGCCCGTTTGAGATAGGAATCTCAAACTCGTTCTAGTAAATAGAACTTTTCAGTAGCCATTGCAGAATTTTGCGCAGTTATTTAGTAGAATTTAAAATATTTTTAGCAGTAT
>JAHZMT010004070.1:0-10858 GCA_027743785.1 Sinhomidia bicolor
TGCAGTGCACTTGACTTTTTGTATAAAACTTTACAGAATGGAAAAAAAATCTTTGCATTTATTTCAATATAGTGCGCTTTGTATGAAGATGGGAAAAAGTGGAAATATGAATACATCATGATGATGTGTAGTGCATCCCTTAATCCTTGTCTTCATTTTTTCTCTTCTCTCTCTCTCTCTCTGCATTATCATCTCACTCAACTCAGCTCCTTTGACTTTTTTGAATCTTCCTCTTATATGCAATAGTAATCCTCGGTTACTCTTCTGAAAGAACCCCATCATTTTTTAAAAGAAAAAAAAACATTATTATTACAAGTCGTTACGTTGGGTCTTGAGTTTCTATTGAATGCACCTTACAAGACGGCGCTAAACTAACGACGACAACGACGACCAGACTATCAAGATCGTTTCCTTCCTTTCCCTAAAAAAATGAAGCATGAAAACCACAGCTTGTGCCTGTAAAAATGTATAGAAAAAGGGTTGCTTTGTTGCTGCTGCGCTGCCTGCTCTCCCTCAGTTCAAGCTCATTATTACCGCATCCGTTTCCAATCTTTGATCAATTTTTTACAGTCATACATACATACACACACACAAAGTCTCCCTTTCTTTTCTTCAGCGAGAATAATGGTGGTGGCGGGGGTGAAAAAAGGTGATGTACGGTGTACGGGTGTGGATTACGTTTTACATTGCGTGCCTTACTTTTTTTAGAAATATTTTTTTTATTTTTTAAAAATAACTGAACAACGCCAAACGAAGAACATCTTTCAGTTTCACATGCCTACAATGTGTTACTATTTTACAATGAAATAAATACATAAAACCATATAACGTGCATTGTAGCAATTAGATTGAAACTTTGTAAAAAAAAATGCTGAACTGCTATGTACTCTACGTTGATTATAGACGAAGATCCCCAAAAAAATGTGTGTTATGTAAGAAGAACATTACTGGCTTCGTGGAGGTACCTGACTGCTGCTTATTGTAGATAAGTGGATAATTTGCTTTTGGTTCGCGTTCTGTTAGTGCATTGGCATATTATCATGATGGCTTGCGATGGGAGCTACACAACATCTTCGCATAATGCAACCCAATCTTCACACAAACAGCCTCAAAGAACAAGTTTTGTTTGTTGGGAGTTGGGACCACATTTATCTCGTTAGTAGCTTATGGGTTTTTTTAGAGAGAGGGAGACCGAAGAAGACGTTTAGCTTGCAGGCTCAAACATTATTGATGTGAAGAAAAACGCGTACCTTTGGCAAAACCATCGTCATACCTTTCCGGTGGAACGCCGGATTAAGATCGTTAAAAGTTTTTACGTGTTACTGTGCGTTTTATGTACAGAGTATCTTGTGCGCATGTGCAAGTGTGTGTGTGTGTGTGAGTTTAGGATCAGGGGTATCAGTTAAAATAACTTTGAATCAAAGAACCGTGACAAATTTTTTTTGTGAATATTGTGTAAACAGCGGTTTTCATGAAAAAATGCAGATAACCCTTTTAAGCTCCAGTCACGAATGCGATAATTACAAGTAAAAAGGAAAACAGAAACAAATAAAATACCTACATACATTATTAGGTACGCGTTTGAACTTGTGAAGTTTTCAAAAGTAAAAACAAGTCGTGTCCGATAAGGATAGACACCTGTCTCTGCTGTCTGCAATTTACAAATATTATTATTGTTATCATTTATCTCTGCATTTAAAATTAGGAGTTGAATTCATTAACGAGTGATATCAAACCAAGAGATTTTTATCATTTGTGTATGAAATTTCTTAGCATTGTAGTTTGAATGGGAAACACCAAGAAATAAAATTTGCAAATTTTCCAACGAACGAGAAACGCCCAGTTGAGAACATCACTACGAAAGCTGTTTTTCTGGCCTTGGTCACATTCTGCATTTGCGCAATCGTTTCGTCAATAATCACCTCGTTTTCCAGCAGGATACAATAATTACTTGTGTTGGCGGACTTTACAATTGTTCATCCAGTGTGCCTTTTTTAATACATTCATTTGAACGAAACTCCCCATCAATTAAAAAATTAGCGCTTTAGTGATCGAAACTAGTTTTATGCTTCTTCAAGTGGTAACAAAAGCAGTCATGTGAAGCGAACCGGAAAATCATTTAAACAATCGTAATATGCTGTTTAGTCACTGACTGAGGAAAATAAAAGTATATACAAAAAAGAAAAACAACAACTGAAAGTAATAATTGTAAATCATCCATAAATAGGTACGCGTGTTAAGTTTATAATCTTTTATGTGCGTCTTCAAAAATACGCTTGCGGTAATAAAATAGCATTAAAAATCATTCCGTGCAAAAATATTTCAAACTAAAATAATATTATTATATAACAACCAACCGGCAAAAAAATAAACTTCACTTTTACTCACTGCTAAAATTTACTCACTATTATTGTAGTTTTGTACAAAAAATATAAGCTGCTGAAATAATTATCCAAAGAAATATGAAAACAGCATGAAATTGCAGGCGAATAAAGAGCAAGCTTTTTTAATCAACGCATTTCCAACAATTTTTGTAATAAAATAATAGCATGAAAAACTCCGTATGGCCAAATGTGGGGAGATACAAGACTCGTCGTCGTATTACAAGCAAGTTAGTTATTATTATGTGAATATGCCAGTGACCAATATATACATCCCCAACCCCATCATAATAACATTATATAGAAAAAAATTTGTAAATCTTGTAAACGTGTATAATGTGCCGTGTATAACTTTAGATAAAGCACATAGACAGTTTTTTTACATATAAAAAACTTACTTATATATTCTCCGCAGTCTGCTACAGCAATATTGTGATTATACAGCTATAATGACTACATTGTTAAACGTGCATTTAGCCAAGCCACACAAACGCAAGTTCCTTATAATTCGTAATGATGTGGCTCGTGAATGTGTGAACAAGATTGCCTGAACAAATGCTACATTCAAAAGAAGCGTCCTAAAAAGACGACGACGACGATGATAACGTTGTTCAGCACCAGCAGTACCAGCATCAAAGCCAAAGCATTATAATATAATAATCTTCTCTATTACATCGTGTGGCATTATTCTCTATACGAAACCTACCACATCACTGTGTACATTTTCTGTATAATATACAGAGCAACAATGCCAGCTTGATTTTTTTACATGCCCAGCGACTTTACTAGAAACCAGAAAACTCTGAGAGACGACTTTTATACTTAACTTGAAGAAAGAAGCAGTTCGTCCGAAGAAGAACTAAGTTTTTTTATATGGAGCCGCAGCCACAAGCAACTTTACAGCAGCAGCAGCAGAGCAGCGCTGAAGAATCTCTGAGTTGACTTGCCTGCTTGCTACAAGAACTGGTATTCTATACAGCAACGTCGTCGTCGGGGCTTCAATCTTTTTTATCATTTTATGCGACCAACCCCATCCATCCATCCCATTACCACTGCTTATCCAATTCCTCCACTACTTACCACCACCATCCAACAACATTGAATGAATATGTACCTACCTAGATACAATGTGTGCACATCAAATCAACTTATCAACATTTAACATAACGTACCAGTAAAGCTGTGTGCAAGACGACTTGTTATAATAAAAAAAAGCTGCCTTCAACAAAAAAAATTCCTCACCATAATCATCATCATCATCACCACCACCACTAATATACCTGTATGCTACGACAACGAGTTGTGTGCACTATTGCCACCACCGCACCAATGTTACTACTATACTGCCTTTTTTCATCATCATCACCATCATCTCACAGAAAATAGATGTGCAAGAAACAAGACAGATTTCACCTTCCGTTCCATTTAACATTAAATTCTGCTTTGCTTACACTGAAGAGGAGTTACAGATAATTTTATACAACCATATAATCGAAAATATTTACAAGTGGTGGAGTACTTACAAGATAGACACAGAAGGAATAAATTTAATATTTTAATGTTTACAAACAAACACGTTACACGACCAACAAGTGCAATATAAATATTATTGAATTAGCTAACCAGCGTATATAATAATGATGATGATGTTGTAGTTGTAGCGTTAAAAGTTTCCATAAATATTTTAAATCAAAATAAAATCAAGTTTGGAAATTGTTGTGTTCAGTTTGGGTAGTTGAGTTGTTGTGTGTGACAAAATATTAAAGTGCAAAACGAACGAAAAAGAGTGATTACAGTGATTAATTAGCTTTTTTTGAAAAAAAAAGTGGTCGAGTGAATCCGGTAGAAATTTAAATTTTAAAATATTTTACTCTCCATTTTGAGAGTAGAATGCGAATTTTCGGGACAGAAGACGGAGAAAGGTATATTATTGCTTTTGCAGCAGGAAGCATATTTGGTGGAGGTAATTTGACAGTGAAAATGAAATAGTATATTATTATATTTTAGTTTTCTTGGCTCATTTACTGCATTGAAACTAATAAACTGTCTGTACGCTAAAAACAATTTGCTTTGTACACATTGACAAAAGGTGTGTGTAAATTCTTTAATCAATCAATGCTTTCTAACAAACCACTATATATGTCTGTCTACTAACAAATAATGAATATAAACATTTTATTAATTAGTAGGGTGCGTAATTACTTTAAACTAACCTTACATATATGAAATTTGTGGTATACAAAAAACAGCAAAATTTTCTTTAGTGATAGGTTCCACACTAGTACTTGTAATAATTTTAAATCTCTTGTAGTTAGTTTTTAACATCAACTGTCTCTCTTTTAAAATTTTCACTTTATTTAGGCTTCTTCTATGTCGCTTATAAATTGCTGATGCGTGGAAAAAATGGGCGCAGCACCCAGGGAAAGAGGCATAATAACAACAACGATGTTGACTGTGAAGCGGATTTAATGCTTCCAGTGAATTTGGAAAACGAGTATGGAAACTGTAAAAAAGTTTGCTTATCCTCCGATGAGTCTGCTTCCGCTTATCTTAAGCAGCTACCTGAGCACTTTTTCCAGTTCCAAGAGAAATTTGCTCATCTTATTACCAGCACCTTAGAAGTACTTTTTCTTCTTAAATCTATATACTCTTAATATTAACAAAAACCTCTAATTAACATTTTTCAAATGCACCTTTTCAAGAAAATACCCATTTAACACTCTTTTAAAACATTTTACATTTTCAGAATAAAAAGTGCACACGTGCGTTAGTGATTGGAAGCAAAACCGGAGCCTTAACGTTTAAACTTGCCAGGACTTTTTCACAAGTAAAAGGAATCGAGAGATCTTTTTCTCAAGTGGCAACTTGTTTCAGATTCCAGAATTTGGACAGTGTTAACTACAATTTTCCTTTGGAAGGATCGTTAAAAACTGCAGAGCGCAGTATCACATCACCACTACAAGACTTTTTAAATCAAGCATCGCCTGCCAATAAACGGAACAGAATCAAAGTAATAAAATAAATCGAAAAGAAATCAATCAACTTCTGTTTTAGTTTAATAAAAAAAATTCCAAATTGTAATATGTCATATTTATTTATAGGAACATGAGCGAATAGAATTTGTCAACTGTGATCCATCAGATCTTCCAGATTATATTGGTGAATTTGAACTAGTTATTGTAAACAACTGTTTAAACGGTATTTTTGAGCCCGAAAAATTCTTGCAAAGTTTGGCCAAAGTTGTGGAAAATAGTGGAACCTTGATTATTTCGTCGGATTACAACTGGGAAAGAAATACTAACCAGGTATGTAATATCTATACGCAACTTATTTAAGCTTTGCTAAACCCAATCATCACTATAAAACATTTAAATTAACATTTAAATTTTTTTTACAGGACACCGGTTTTGGAGGATTGCCTGTCTCAAATAGTTTTGAATTACTGCAATTGTTGTTGAAAAAGCATTTCACGCTAATCGACGAAAAATACTTTCCAGAAGCATACTGTATTTCGAACCGAACCTGCAAAATTTCCAACAACCATGTTACCTTATGGTCGAGAAATACTGATAAAAAAGAAGTGCCGTAATTTTCCAAGACTGGACTTTATAGTACATTATATAGAAACGTAGTGATAGTGGTTTCAAAAATTATTTTTGGTGATGGTTAGTCCTGGCCTTTGTGCCATTCATAGCACTACAATGTAACTGTTCTCAGTGTAAAGTGGCGTGTTAAAAAGCGAAGTAAAACGAATATTTTGATGGTGCTTATAATTGCTGCCTTAATATTAGCACTACGTAGGGACTGAAAGCATTTCAACTCGAAATGGAAGGTCCCGCTTTAAAACGTCCGAGGCTTCAGCCCGGTACAATAACTTCCGAAAACTGGACCAAGTGGTCAGAGAATCTTGCTACCCTTCAAACAAAACTTTTGTCCGGGTGTTTGTGCCATACAGACACGTTGGAGCTCCAACGTCCTTTTCTGCCCAGTTCAAGATCGATGGGACACTGTGATGTGGACTCGGAATTTCTTGACGATTACGCCCTTCAGTTTATCAGTACCATGAATTTGCTGAGTAATACAGCACTCAAGCAACAAGCTACAGGCTTCATTTGCAGAAAAGTTATGGACATGGCATCAGGCATTGCAATGGATGAGGGAACGTGGGAAATGCTGATTGAATATTTGGACTCTAAAAACAAATTCATAACTTTAGCGACTTCAAAGGCGTTCGTAACATTGCTGATGTGGACGAAATTGCCCAATCTGCATGAGATATTTGACGAACTTTTTAAAAGCGTAATGGTGACCAACAATGACCCGTTTAAATTGAGTCTAATTCTTGAAATAATTCGAGGCGTAATTGACTACAAATACGAGGACGATCATCCACTCGATCTAGAGGAAGAAGAAGAATTTCCTGCAGCTCCTGCAAATCACCAACTTCAAGCAAACGAAATGCATGATGATGCACATGTCAATGCAACAGACTTTTCAATGGTACCACCACAGTCCCAGCCTAGCTATTTAAGAGAACCGTTAAATATATGTGCCAAAGTAGAAGTTGACACTGAAATTGAAAGTGAAGTTAAAAACATGTGTGTAAGTGCTCTCGAGGTTTGGTGGAATCGTCTTTTGACAAAGTTTCAAGGATTGATGAAACAGTTATGAGACTCAAAATGAAGCCCCAATCATTACTTTCCTTACCCTTTGGCTGAGTATTATTTCAGTAAAATCGAATCTAAGTGTTATTGATACCAAACATTACTATATGCATTTAGGCACTTTTGTGCCCTTACTTACTCCTTCGCTTCCTCCTATTATTTGGAAGAAATTAATTGATGTTTTCAACGAAATTTTGTGCTACGGGAGCACTCTCTCACTTCAAGAGGAGCCCAGTGAAGAGCCATGTGATTTGGCACATCTTATAATACGCTGCGTGAAAGGTCGACAGTTCTTGGCTGGAGTCCCTTACTCTAGAAACTTTCAGGGCTTTGGTGGTTCTTGTATAGGATCTGTAGACTGGGAGTGGGAGAGTGGATACAACACGTCCGAAGTTGCCACATGCAGCAGCAGTAGCAGCAGTAACAAAAGCAAACTGGTTGCCACCCGTGGTCGCGGCAAACAACTGAGGGCTCCTCCGATGGACGTTATTCCTTCCACATCAAGTAGCCTTAATGATCCTATTCCATCATCATCAAAGTCTTCAGCGAACGAAAGAAATTACTTGTTTCCAAACTCACAAATTGGAACACGCCCTTCCTTAGATACTAAAATTATAAGTGAGGAGGACCTGAAAACAGCTACAGTAATTTGCGTTGGTCCTACTCCTGAAGCTGTAAGACTGGATGACACATATAGCGAAACATCTGGGGATGGACCTTTACTCCAAAAGGTTGTTCTCTTGGTACTGAAAAGTGTAGCTGTGACGGTGAAGGAAACCCGGTGCGATGATTCAGGCAGTGACAATTCTTCCTCAGATGAATCCGGACAATCAGCGTCTGAATCAGATGTCAGCGACATGATAATAATCGAGAGGTCCATTAGAGAAGTATTTAGAATCCTGGACGGTTACGTAAAATCACTTCAGCCATTCCATCCGGAAGCTCCACTGGGAGAATGGCTTGTCAAATTGTTCTCTGACCAAGATGATGCCTTGGTAGAAGGGATGTTATGTGCCCTTGATACATTTACAACTTTCAAAGGAAGAATACAAACTTCCGATCTTTACCACTCGTTGAATCCAACAATAACTTTCAATGCATTTATTACTACGATTTGTGGGGATCCTGACGTCTTCTTGGATTTACTAATGAGCAATGAGACATGCTTCCTTTTGTACCTTTTGAGATTTTTAAAGTATGCATATAAAAATTGGAACACCTTCGTTAGTTCATGTGACAGAGACTTGGATAGAACCATGGGTTTACTAATTCGTGTGAGAATGGCGGTTGGAAGGCTTGTGGAACGGTCTCTCTTCCCTTACAACATTAATCCTGTTCTCAGGCTATTGGAACGGTGCGAGGAAATGTATGAAACGAATGGTGAAACTAACGAGTAGCAATATAACAAAAGGACAGTTTTCATTTTCATTAACTGTCGATTTCTTGCCGTAGTACAATGTACAATCTGTTTACCATGCCATGTTAGTATAAATATAAATATTTTGTATTGTAGAAACGTAATCTAATATCTAGTTTTTATTTAGCATTAATTGAAAACGCAAACCAAATATTATGCTTAGAATTTAATTATTATTAACAGTTATAGTTGGACAGCCTAAACACGCTGTTCTTTTAATGCACAATATTATCTGCAATAATAATAATAATAATAATGGAAATATAACGCTATTGTAAACGGATCAATTTAGCACAAAGATATTATGTATTACCGCAGATGGCAAGCTAAAAAACTTATTTTTTTCAAGAAAAAGTGTTTACATAGTTCGTTCGTTGTTTAAGAGAAAACAAAGTTGTGAAAAATGCAATACTGGTTTTAATTTTTAATTATTGTAGCATTTATATATAAGAGTGGCCTTGCATGTACGATAATAAAGCGATCTACCTCACAGGATTTTACAACAGTAATACCAGCTTGCTGCGAATATAATTTGTAATAATAGCGCAACTTGTCGCTAATTTTCTAAAAGCGTTTGGATTGAGTTTACTGTAAAGGAGGGAGTAGTTTGGATTTAGGATGACCAATGCATCGGTTGCAATCATTTCGGGTATAAAGTATATACGTGTCAACATTTAAATGCAAAATATAAAAACTGAAATTTTTAAGTTAGCTTGTCAAACGAATATAAAAGTTACAGAATGATGTATAGACAGTAAATAAAATAATAAGTAATTTTTAAGAAGTAATGTACTCGATTTTTGTGTATTTTTTGTTTACATAGGTATAAAAAATGGCTATTAAGGATATATTTTCGAGTTGTTATTATGAAAGTCAGAAATAAAACACGATTTGATAGTGTGGTTGATTGGAAGATTTTTTTCGTTTTTGTCTGCTTTATGCTTATGCTGTTACTTATTTTATGTGTCTTGTTTTTCAGGAACTTCAATGCTTCAGTCGATATATACATGATGATGTGCATCTCACAAAAGCACCTTTCGATTTTACCTAAAAGAACCTATCTAAACAAAATAAAATAAATAATCGATCTTGCAATATTTACAAATCTACAAAATAGTCACAATGCCCCAAAACTGAGGTCATCATAACTGAGAATAACTCAAGCTCATATTTATAATAGATAACCATACATTTACGTGAGATTAACCATATACTTTACTGTGTTCCAATGCAAAGCAACAAATTATTTTTAAAAACAGTTTTGGGAGAGCGTCGTAAACATTCCTAATAGCGAATTTAAATTTTACGCGTGTATGAGCTAAAATCGCTCATATATTAGTATTTGAGCAGTAAAGCACATACGTTAAAAAGTATTTATTACACATCATAGAGTAATTAGATCCTGAAAATCGTCTAACCGGACGAACTTACATTACTATTACTTTTGCAAAGAGAAAGCCGATTCAAAGGAATTTTATCAAAAATCCCATACAACCCCATGTTAGTCCTGTGAATGAACGTGGTAAAATGTGTGAACACCTGTACCATGATGAAAGCATCTGTTGGCGAACTTACTGTGTGTGGAACCGGCTTCATTTACACAACACCGAAAGGTGTTTGCCTGTATAAAATAAACACAATGAATTGAACAATTGAACAATAGATTGTTATAATATAATAATTGTCCATTACAACAATGGACAATTGATTAGTGACAACTGGCGACGATGGGTTAGGAAGGAGCTAGATTTAGCGGGGGTCAAAAGCACTGTCTCCTCGCTTTATTCCCTATCAAAGACAATCTTTGAGAAAAATCAACGAAATAGCATAAATTAGTTTTTAAAATACCTTCAGTTTGTTCAGCAGGGCAGTTAATTAATATTTAGGTAGTGTAGTGTGATCAATGGTATTATTATTTTGCACGAAGACAACATGGAACAATTTAACATTAGCAATAAAAGGATTCCAACCGTTCTCACGATGGAACAGGTTGGATCAAAACCAACTTCATACATCGTTCATTGTAACTGGTAAGTTAAGTTTGATTAAAGATGACATATACGCTAAACAGATTTGTACGATGCTATATAAGAAGTGACTTTTTGGCTTAGATACCTATATTGAATACATAAAATTACTAATAATACCTAAAGTTCCACATGCAGTAAAAGACTCAAATATTGCAAATACATATACCTAAATACCTACATAGTTTACAAACATTCTTTTCGTACATATGTTTCATACTAATCCCTTAAAAAATCTTTCATTTTTTGTTTTGGCTAATAATAATAATGAGCATGAACAACTACGCAAGTAAATGCAAACGGATAGCACAGTAGTGTAGAATATTACGAAAACCTACTAAAGCTAGCACTTTTATGGAATCTTATCAT
>JAHZMT010004071.1:0-18340 GCA_027743785.1 Sinhomidia bicolor
AGACGTTTAATCGTACATACGTAGAAGATAAAAACTCAATTTTAAAATATATACCTGAGGGTAGTTTCCATTGTATCCATTTCATACGGACTTCCATCAAGCTGTCGACTAGCATCTCTAATGTTTCTACTTCTGTGTCGGCATAAAAAGAAATTGCAAAAGTACTTCCGGTACTTGTCGCTCAGGGCCGTATAAAGAAGAAAATTACACGACGCATTTATAGCCACCAAAAGATTAAATATATTTCCCAGTCCTCGCAAGATATTGTCTTCGGATGAGCCTGGTTCCACAACATGAAGAGAAGTCTGGAACATTGTGTAAACGAAAATTTCAAATGAAGTTCAGGTTTAACGTTTCGTATTTGACCTACTCAATTTAAAAGCGAAAACTGAACTTACGTAAATGAGAACGAGAGCTGTGGGCATTTGGCAGATGAGGAAGACAATGACAACAACTATAAGAATGAGAGTGATGCGATTCTCCTGTCGTATTATTTGAAGTTGTCTAGCACTGGACATTTGTTGATTTGTCATTCTTTTCCGGGCAATGCGAGATCGACGCACGGCGTGAATTAGAAAAAAGTTAAATATGGCAAGAATCACTACCGGTAGAAAGACAAAAAATATAGTAGTAAACCAGTGATAAATCAAACGGTATTTCTCATTGTTTCCAAAATCTGTGCTTTCCAATGTATAGGTGTAAACCTGGGGAAAATATATAAACTCTACATTAATCCAGTATCGCACACACGTTTTGCCGGTATGTAATTTTACGATTGCATGACTTGTTAAAACAAAAGTTAATTTATTTTCATGATTACAGTTTCATTAAATGGGCCTGTACGATTTGATGCAATTGTTGCTCTCCATTCAAACGGTGTGGTAGAGGTGACCGCAAAACAAAATAGGTACACAGCAATGGCCACTCGAACTGCACGTTCTTCTGTACAAAATATCTGCAAAAGAAAAAAGCATATTTTCTGAGATATTTTACCAGCCTTATTTAAAGAAAACATTATAAAGATATGGAAATTGAAATAATAAAACCGAATGAAAAATAATATTTTCACTGCCATGCCACATGCATTGCAGAAATCATTATAAACGGAACACATATATTTTTAATTGAATTTCAAATCCCATTAAATTGGCATACCTTTCCTCTCATTGGATGACATACTGCAATATAACGTTCTATAGTGAAAGACACTATAATCCATACGGATATAGAACCTATAACACCAGAATTTATTTACCATATTATATCCTGCTCATATCTCATAAATTTAAAATGAAGCATCTTAAAACAATTAAATTTCCTAGAACAAACATATATTTCTTCATATACTTGCAGCATCTGCCATCCAAAGACCAAACGGAGTATACCACCAGTAAACCCAGATTGTGTTTACTGTTGGGTAATGTCTCCACGATAGGGAAAACGAGAAGAGTAAAAACAGGAGATCGGAAACTGCCAGTGCAGTTAAATATCTGAAGTATTATGCGTTTCTTCTAGCGTTTAACACATTCCGTGTGTAACACTATAATGACGATATTGACGATATGTGAATATTTATGTGAATTTGGAACAAGCAATTTTTCAAAAGTGAGGACAGATTAGAATTTTCATAGTACGCTTTTGTAGACACATGTGCGTCGTTGACTGGATTTGATGTTACTACAAAATATGCTCGATGTAGCAGTAGCAGTAGCATAATATGAATTAAGATATACGATATGAAGCCAGGTAAGTAGTAGTAAATAAATAACTCATCTAAATATGAATGATCATTGAACTCTTGAAATTAGTGAACTGAAAGTGGTTGACAAAAGGTCAAGTGGAAGTGGAAATCAAAGTATGTTGTCAGAAGCAAAGAAGTGACATTACGATCAATTCATAACCAAACTTGTGTTGTGTGTGTTGTGCGTACACTGTCACTGCACTGTATGCCTCTATATAGTAGGTATTAGGTATATTGATTAACGTTTGGATTAGGAATTTGGAAATTTTAAATTTGAATTCTTTGGATTGTGCAACAAGTCTACGTACGCGTTCAAAGTAGTTCAAACTACAGATCCTGTATAGGTACTAGGCAAAGAAAGATACAGGAATAGTTAGTTTGATTCAAAAGTTAAAGTGCACGACATATTTTTGAAAAGAATATTTTTCAGATTCAGAACTGATTTAACAAAGAGTGTGTGGTACCCCGTAGTACCTAGTTAAAATTTGTGTTACTAAATTAGTATACGAGGTTAATAAAGTCAATCTGAAATTGAGGAAATGGAGCCTAAAAGTACAGCATGCTCACTGGTCAGAACAGTTAGATCTGGGTCTCAATCTCAATATGGAGGTAGGAGGACGCTGTTTACTTTACCCCTACCACTTTACACCACACCGAAAAGTACTCGTATTCGTTGGGAAAGCAGACGTAATCCCTGTACAAGGTTAGGTGATGGAAGTAGTCCGAGATTGCCATCGTCATCGTCTTCACCTTCTAGGAATAGGGACTCTACCCCAAACGTTCCTAAAGCGTCATTGTCATGTACAGCTGCCAAGTTTTTTAAAGGTCAGCGACACCGCGAAGGTACCACACCGCAACCACAGCCACACTGTTCACGAAGAATTATAACCGACGCCAACGAAGTAGGTACTCAACAAACTACAAGTGTGGACAACGACGAAGAGATTGTTGTAATTCGTGACAAGGGAAAAAATCGTTTGTTTCCTAATGAGCCGGAGATGTCTTTTGAATTTAAGGAGTATTTACTTCACCTCAACAAGCAGGCACCTGACAAGGTTATGAAATTGAAGCAGAAACCCCCAGTTTTGGTAAATTTAAAGGCACATTTTATTGGAGGAGTTTTACTTTTCTCTGATTGATACAATACTCGTTGTTATTGTTGATTGCTAAGCTTACTAATAATTCTAATGTGTATTTTTAGTTGGACAAGTTGGAAAAGAGTTCAGACAGGCCGAAGAATACATCATATTGCTTCATTACATTAGAAGATCTGGACAAAGTTCATAAGGAAATCGACAAAATCGTTGCTGGTTGGTCCATGGGAGAGAAACAGGAACTTATAACAAACATGGACTCTTCAATTCAACTTCTCAGTTTACAGAATTATCTAACAAATCATATTTTGGCAGCTAAAAAAACGTGCATTCAGAATGATCTGAGAAAACTACAAATGGAAATGAATACTGATTCGTTTTCACTCGTATCTGTTGATAGAAAAACCAAACTCAGTAAAATGGATGAAGTTGGGTGTAGCTTATTTTGGCAAGCTGGCATCTTTCGAGATATGTACCGTCAAACATTATTAACACCGTTTATGCTAGAGAAAAAGCAAAGATATCTACCATTTTCATTGTTAAAAAACATGAAAAGAGCATCTGCTGCAGCTAATTCAGGTACCTTCCAGAAGAAAAGTAAAAATTCTCAGAAAAATGCTCCAACCTCGGCTGCAAATTCAAATCAGATTAACTCAGGTGAGCCTGAACGTACCACTAGAATTTTGCATAATTAAGTAATTTATGATTTAAAAACTTCTGTTACTCTTAAGATTTTCCATATTCTTTTTTGTCCATATGTACATACCAAGGCTATATTATATATATATATTATTGTGTTTGATCTTTAATTTTGAAAATAAATGCTAAAGATTTTTAGTAAATTAATTATTATTTCAAAAATAATTTAAATCATTTTGTAAAAGACTGTTTTTGTTGCTCTAATGAGTTGATTTTTTGTTTGTATAGATTTTAAGTTTTTGTCTTGAAATTAACCGAAAGGAGAGTCAGCGAATTTGCAATAGAGAATATGCAAGTGAAAATATTTTCGCCATTACTTTAAAACTATAGTGCTTTCATTCAAACCGTAAAATCGGATTATATCATTTTATGTAAAGATAAATCAATCTCTGATAACTTAGTTTTCGAATTCTAAGAACAACAGATCATTTAAAGTAGAGCATTACAAATGCCACGTTCACACACATCACGTTACTCACTGAAATGGTCACTAGCATATTGCATTTCACTTTGCAATCCGTCCGTATCTATCCATTCAAGTACAGCAATTATTTATTCGTATAAATAGGCCCTGCAAAAGCGAAAATAAAGAATGTACAAACGGTTTCAAAGACCTTTTACTTACACGTTAGTCGAAGAACGCATAGGTTTCCTGGTCAGAATGTATATTGTCACAGCGTTTCCCAACACCCCAATAATTACTACAAGTGGAACAAGGACTCTTTGCACATAAAAACGGCTGTAGTCTCTAAAAGCTTCTTCCCATGATGAAAAACTGCCCGAAAGTTCTTCATCATGACTTAGGTGCGTTTCATTAAAAACACTTGGCACTAAGCTGCTGTTGTTCCACTCCAGAAGTTCTCCAATTCCGTTTCCGCCGACGTCATTACTTTTACGCAGAACATTCCAGGTAGAATCATTGAAAGGTTGATTGTAATGATGTTCCTGGAAAAATGCTCCTAGGGAAGTGTTAATCAACGGGTGTGGGGAAAGAGTTTCCATCGTTTGACTTATACTTGCTATGCCAATTATGCCAATTAATTTTTTTTATTAATTTGTGTGTATTATCACTACCAGCAATATTATTATTACACCAGTTCCACTCTTAAATGTTTAGTTGATGTCCTTTTAATTTAATTAATTTATGTTTACACTATATATGTAACTACACTTCAACTTAAATAATAATAGGTGAGAAAATGAAACTTTCCGTTTATGAAAACATTTTTGTCAATTTGAAATTTACTTTTAAAATTCATCGAAAATCATTTTGCATGCCAATAGTACCAATCTCACCCATCGAGCTTCTTATAACTTCACTTTGTTGCATAATATTTTAACTATTTCATATATCACAACAAACGTAGAACATTCTTAAACTGTCATTTTGTAATTTCATTGCACACAAACCATCATCAGTAACTCAAATTGATTGGACGTTTTCATGGATGTAGACAATGAAAAACAGCATTTTGAACAAAAATAATTCCTACAAAACTTCTCTGTCATCAGTCGTCGTAAGCTAATACGTATATACAAATGTCCATGGCACACAATTTTTTTAAAAACGAAAGCCGGAGAAATAAACTTTTTTTTTTGGTTAAATTCAAGTTCTTCTAATTAACTCACTTTCTATGTAACCCGCAACACAAAATAAGTTATACCCTCCTCCTACAACAATCAAGTTGCTCCGTTCATTCGATCAAGATGGCCACGGAGTACTATAATACTAGCAAAAAAAAGTAAACTGACGCATGGAATGGAACCTTGAAGTCTATCCCATGTAGAAAATTTCTTCACGGTGATGATCGTGGTGGCGGTGGAAGCTTGTGGCACTCACGATCAGAAGATGAGAATTGAAACTTTTGCGTTGTTATTTTTGCCAAGCGAAAAGATGATTGCTTGAAAAATAAAAAATTGCCCACAATGTCACGATCACGACAAGGCAGATATGTACCAACAGACATTAGTATCTACCTCAAAGCTTATCTGGGAATAGAAAGAGAACAGCAGCAACAACAACGCTACGACAACTTCCAATTTCAAAACACAGTGTAATTACATTTTTACGTACTACCTATTTCCCATTTCCACAAGGAAAAGGTTAAGAAGATGCTATGCAGCAGCACCACTTCTCCTTTCTCTTCCTTTTAAAATTTTACACACAATTGTTGGCAGCAACTCAGAAATTTTTCATAATGCACGCTTATTGCGGGTTAAAGCTTACAAATCACATAATGGCTAATGCATAGCGATAATTCTAATATGAACTACTATTTAAAAAGAGTACGCCAATATTTTACCATGTAATGCTAGTCATCGTCATCATCATCATCATATTACGCTTAATTATATTAACCCGAATGCAAACTTATTTGTAAAATTTGAAAGAAAACTCCTCTTGTAGTTTAGTAGAAGTGAGTAGCATCAATAACATTCTAAAAAGAAAGAACAAACAGCATATTGGTGTTCGCTGAACAGAGAGCAGAGCGGTGCGTTTGCCAGAATTTATTTACATCAACACAACAGACAGACCACACCGTCAATACCGTCATCTTAATCAACTCAAGTGGCATAAATCTAAGTTTTACTCCTTCAAAAAAATAAACATGCGCCAAATTTTTTTTTCATAAGAGAGATTGGAAAAAGGTTAATAATGTATAATAATATCTTCTGTGTGTTATCATCCCCGTCAAGAATTTCACTATTTTTACTGCACTTACTTGGCGGAAGAGACAAAAAAAAGTCTTCGAGTATATTGAATTGAGTATAAAATAGAGTATGTATATTATTACATATTATGCTCAGCTGAAGTATTGGGAACTGAAGCCAAGTTCATGACGATGATGATGATAATAATGATGATCGAGGTAGGTGACGACGATGAAATTGGGAAATATGTAGTAGCTGATCGCTGTTTGTTGTTCGTTGAATATAGCAAAATATGCATTGACAGTAGTAGTTTAAAAAAAATCTATTACCTACGAATTGACTGAAATTTTCTATCTATAAAAATGATCAGTCATTCGCGTAAAATCTTGTTAAAAAATAACACTTACCATGCACCAGTGCAACGGAATACAGAAACGAAATTTTTGCAAGATTGTAATGTGTGTGTACCTAGATAGGTACATGCCTTCTTAAACAAGGTCTTTGGCACCGTACCTAGAAAATTATTTCAAGCTTGGAAATACTATATATCTAACTAACATTTGATCCAGCATCAAACATTGTCTGTCCTTCGATTTATCTTTCTTCGTTGTGCAAATTTTATGGGCTGAGGCAGCAAGTTGGAAAGATTTAAGATTTTTGTAAATTGCCATATTGCAATGGCTCGCTGCATCAGTCAACATGACTTCACCGTGTCAATGTGTCTGTTCTTTTGGTTCTTCAAGTTTGCAGCAACTAGCCCAAGCTCAATGGGATTTTAAAATCAAACCCAGCGAGACGACAGTTTTGAAAGCACGTGAATAAATTGAATAGCATTCCAACGTCTAAAAGTATGCAAATTTAAGAACGGCGAAGAAAAAGCCGGTCGTTTAGAATATAGAATGTACAGACATGTCATATAAACTATACCTACTTACGCACATATTATTTATAAGCATTAACAGATGGTCTAATAACAATTATAATGTTGCAGCCGATGGTTTTATAAATTATGGTAAAAATACGTATAGTCAAAGGTCTAGATTTTGTGAATTTCAACGGCTTGCAAAAATCATGCATGTGCTGCTGTCCTTTTACCCGGAGTTAGTTCAGACAGAGTCAGACTAGACTCATATAGGAAATATGTGGTTTGAAATTTGTACTGAACGAGAATGCTCAAGAAAGTGAATCTGATGATGAGAACATGACGACATTTGTGATGTGACTTGAGTGAATTGAACATGGAACACAGGAGACTAGAACTTGTAGAACACTATATTTTCACAGCTAACAATGTCCATTTTTCATGCTTGCCATCCTGCATGTAGTTTCATAATACAACTCCATTAAATTGTTGAATTATTCATATTTTAATAAGAGTATAGGTTTTTGTTAATAGATTACTATTGCAAGATGCAAGATGCGACAAGTAGAGACGGCATTGTAGCCGACTTGTCGAGTTGAATTGAGAAAACACGGTCAAATAGTAGAATTACCTAGTCGTAGACATGTGATTGATTTTTAACCATGAATTTGAGCTGTTTTATACAGTGCATACGTAAGTACGTTCAATGGCTTTTGTCCAAAACGGAAGCTGCTTTGAAGAGATATAAAATTTCAACGGTAAAAAAATTAAAAAAGGGTTTATACACAACAAACTAAAACATATCTATTCATCTATAGTCACGGTCGAATTCCCAATTTTACAAGAAAAATGACAATAAGAAAAGAGAAAAACGGCCAAAAAATGATTTCATCCTATTGCTTTTCACCCTTCGGTCGGAGATTAATTTTTGCAGTCGTATTGGATAAGTATAGCATCATGTAGTTCCATCCTATTAAAGGTTAATTAAATCAATGCATTTTCAAGAAACGAGACCATGTATGACAGAATGATGGTAATGCCATACTGTTTGTTGGAACAGCACAAGTGCGTATTTACGTTCAGTTGAAAATAAATTAGCGCTTGACAAAAAAGGATTTCTTAATATATTTTTCTTTATTTATTCATCACAATTTTTAACTTAAATACTTCTAATCTAAAACATGAATTTCATATTGGCATAAATTAAGTAAGCTATGTTTTCATATTTAAGTTAGCAGACTAGCTGGTAACAAACAAGCCAACAAATTCACTCCTACTTATTAGCAAGTTTAGAGTAAAGTATTCAAAAATCTGTGTAACAAAAACATACCAATACATACTATAGCACTATACCACAACAATCATATCATTGTTAATAGCATTGTTATTTTAGGTACTACTTTGTGTGCTGTAAGTTACAGCACAAGAAACTATTCTGATAACAAGAACAATAGACTCCATTGCATTTTTTAACGTACATACAATACATTGTACTAAAACACTACTTAAAAGCACAAAAATAAACCTTGAAACTTGACGTTTTAAAAACATGCATTCTCAAGTCTTAGGTTAACATCTTTACCTATATACTAATTAGTTATGATATTTTCCATTTTTGAACCTTGTTTCCAGTTTCCATATTTCATATAAAATGGACATACTAATTATAATACTATAAATTGAAATGCCGCTTTCGCTTGCTTAAAACGGCTAGTTCTAAATGAAGAAAAATAAAACCTTTTTTTTCTCAAAACTCACAGTGCAATATATAAGTACAATTTTGCACACACTACAATCGTTTCACTTTTGCTACTAAATTGTGTTCGCGATTTTGCGTGATAGTTTTATGTACCATTTTGTTGATTAATATTATTATAGATAATATTATAATTTTATATCCATCAATATGTATTTCTTCAGTTGATTCAGGTATGAGTTTGATCACTTTCTTCAACGCGCTCCCAATTACAGATATAGGCTTACATATTTACTTTTTATTCTGTATATACATATATATTTAATATTATTTAATATGAATACTACCATGTAAGACATATCCATAGAGGTAGATCCACTTTTATTATTCATAGAGAATACTAGCTAATACATAATATTCTTGTATTGAAACGGTGGATAAGGAGAAGGTAAGTCAATAGTATTCAGAATAGTGGATGCAGTACTCGCAAAAAAATCACGGTTCCACCACATCATTAAACCTACCAAATGAGTTTCTTCAAATGAGGTTTTTCTCAATTTTCGAAGACCTTTAATGAGTAAGTAAACAACAATTCGATTTAATAATGCTATAACTGACTGTTATAAGTATGACTTGTTGAGTGAGAATATACAACGCTACTACATACATACTAAATGCAACGAGCAGCTTTCCTCGAGAAAAAAATTACTTTCTAGAGGGCTACATCCATAGTGAAATGGGCGTTAAGAATAGTACTGGCCTTTATCTTTAATAAAAATGTATCAATTACTTACAATGGGTGCTTCATTAATTTATTCGAAGATAATCTCAGTGGATTCAGACATCTAGCATACATTTATTTTTTACTTTTTATGTACATTCCTATGTTTTGTAGTTTTCCAGACATTTAATTTTAATATATACATGACGCTATCTACTCACGTCTACATTATGCTTGAACTATGTAAATCTAAAATGCTCACAATATTAATTATGCTGTTTTTGCAATGCATGAAATATGAACACTAGAGACTATCTAAATGTTAAAAGTTTATGCATAAATATAATTATTCAACACATACTATTATGTTACTGAACAGGTAACTTTTGTAGTTTGTTCAAATGTGTATACAAAGTAATATACACGGATTGTAGTAGATACAGTTTCATATACAAAAATTACGAAATAAAATGTTATCATTAATTTGAAAGAACGACACAACGTTATAATGACCAAGTTTTACCATTCAGAATAATCCTTGTGAATGTTGAGTACATACATAAATTCTTTCTATATATATATATATATGTATATATATCAAACTAGGTATATATAGAAAACAGAAAATATTATGCTGAAAAGCTGATTTGGCATATTTCTTTCTTGTATGTGAGTACTTACGCCATGACGAGCATTTTTCTCTTTCCCTCCAAATTACAAACAAAAGTGAACCGTACACAAAGTACGCACCGCTTGCTTGTGTGTCTCCAATCCTTTTTTAACTACCCATCTTTAAATTTAAACTTGATCCACTTGAATCAACGGAATAGTTGGATCCTTCATGCTGATATGAATGTTTTTTCGCACATTTCCTCCATTCGGCTGAAGTGCACGGTTATGATTATTGTTATTTCGTACACCATTAGGTTGATTATACGATGTTTGGGTACGCCGTAGGGCTCCATTTGTGGTTGTAGCAGTCGTTCCATACGAGCATCTTCTGCTATTTCCCGCTGCGTTGAAATCCATTCTGAGAGAGGTTCCCCGGGACAAGCTTTAGGAAAAAATAAAATGATTAGTTCTGAGCACCAGTGTATCATTATCTAGGAACATTTTGTTAAAACATTTTATCAACTATATAATAAACCGTTTGACTAAGCAGCATTTCATATCATACATTTTACGTTTGTAATAATATATATGGCACATAAAAATCGAACTGGCTGGAATTTGTTAGCTTGGGTAATATATTTTTTAATATTGAATGTGAACGTTTTGTTCGTACGAACTATCTATCATATATAATAACAATATAAGAATACGTTTATTTGGTTAGTTGATGCAGCAGCAGTTTTCCAAGTCATAAATTGTATTGTTCCTTTCTGCTGCTTTACCGTTGAGCATTTACCAGGTTAGTTTTTCAATATAAATATTTACACTGATACAAAAGCGTATATATATGTAATAAAGTTTAGTATAGTATTAAGTTATCTATCAAATAACGAATAACGTCAACCACGTTTAAGCAAGTTAGTTTTTTATCATTTGTAAACAGCACAATTTCTCTCTGGCTCCTTGCAGATTTTTCGGAGATTAACACAAGGCACCATATAACAGTCGGTCGATAAAATACACATTATTTTCACTTTAAATTTGACCTTCATCGTCACACTGATGAGGACAACAATACAAACGACAAGAAGACGGTACAGTACAACACGACAACAGCAAGAATATATAAATATTTATATAAATATGTACATGTAAAATTATCTGGTAGTTCAAGGTTCAAACGTATATAGAAATTTTCTAGAATTATTTGGATTCTCAGAAGAGAATAGGTATATGCGAATTAATATGTTTTCAAAAAAAGTAATAACCTTAGCATACTCTGTAGTATAGTTGCATCCTAAACATAGGTAAACACATTGTACTTTTTATCTGACATTTGTTCTTTTCTCAGCATTTGAACATCACATACAATTCAAGTGTTCTCGTGTATTTGTAAATAAATGCATGTTTAGGGAAGGATTAACTTTTTTGTACTATTCATCTGGTGAAAGTATGTTTGTGTACAAGAACATACTACAAAATGGGTGCAGTATATAACGAGCAAAATTTATTATAAAATTTTATCATGCTTACTGCAGTAATTTTAAAAGTCATTAGTTATGGTGTTTGTCCCATCTTGGAGCATGCAATTCGTTTAAAATTTTATTTATTACTACTTACTGTGCCATATACCTACATTCAAAAATTGAAAGGTTGCATAAACAACAAAGCTCTTGTTTAGAGCGTGCAAGGTTGCTTGTACATTCCGTATATAAATGACATGCTTGTTGGTGTGCGTATTTTTAAGCTTGAGAAAGGCTATCACTACACACTATAATCAGGCAAATAATAATAATAACTTGTAAGCAAAAAGAGATTATCAAAAGATCAAATAAATGTTCACTTTGTCTTTCCTTCAACCCTGCATCCTCAGTGTTTTTGGAATATAACACAAAGGGTAGAGTACACAACCAAGTCATGTCATTCGGAGGGAGTTCTCAATCGTCAGTAACGCATCAGTCACAAGTCACAGCAAATAACACGGAAGTGTCATAAATGTTTTTGAAGATAAAAACAACTAGGTTATATTTATATGAAAAGCACGATAATTGCACGTGGTGAACAGGAAATGAGTTTGCTTTTGTGTGTGCGTGTAGAACAGGGATAATACAATATATTACACAAACTAACTTTCACTACTACGTAATGATAACAAAATTTTATACAGTAACCAGTGATGAAGAAACTTAATTCAAGATTGTGCAGTCACAACACGAAATATGAAACTTACGATGGTGGTCGTGGGAGTGAATGATAGAAGAGAACGAATCCTTTCGTTTTTCTTCTTTTGACTGTGCAGTGAAAAACATAATCTGCTGAGATACTGTTTACTTCAAATTCAAAACAAAAAAGGCAAATTGAAATGAGTGACACAACACAACTCAATTATGCTATGATTTTAAAAACATATACAGTTTGGCTTGGTGCGCTGACTGGAAAGTGTTTTGCTATAAAATGTTTTTGCAACTCCGGGGTTTCAATATTCAAAAGGACCAAAGGTTCTTACTAATTGTGTGTATTGTATTGCTTCCCTTGAACATTAGTCAAGAAAAAGTAAAAACTATGTTTAATTTAATATTACATACGTTGTTGATATTTGATGAGTTAAATAAAGCATGAACCTTGACATCTGCATGTAGGTATATAAAATATATATGATGACTGACATTTATGAAAGTAAGAGTTCTAATTCACGATTGTATAGAATGTATAAAGGGCACTAACCGTTTGATATTTTGTGCTAAAGGGAATGATTCTGAGGTCGTTTCTCCTTGATGATAAACTGAACAGCAAACGATATCTCTTTGCAAACATTAACGAAGAGCCTGAAAGACTTTTTTTATGAGAGTTGTTGAAATTCCTAATATTTCTTTACTAACGTATATTATTCCCAACTTTAATAAATATACAAAAGGGTTATATATATACGTATGTACATTACATATAACAACAAATTATATACAAAACATTTTTGGTGTTATAAGATAAAATATTTACCTAGATTATTATATACACATACACTGAAACATTTTCATAAACATTAAAGGGGAAAATATGTATAGGGGGTAAACTAGACAAAATATTTAATTTTTTAAGTACATTTAAAGTAGTAAAAAATAATATATTCGCTTCCGATATGATCAAACTGCTTAAAGACGAGTGGAAAGACACATTTCTAACATCTACATATTATATAGAGCACCAATCTCGAACACACAAACTGTAAACTGGTAAAGCTTGCATACAGATATTTTGAAAGAATTATTATTAAACTGGATTATTAAACCAAACCACATACATGGCTGCATCAAGTCCATAAAAAGGCCTTCTTTAATCCACCCCGTAAACCAATCATTGAAGTGTCAGTAAATTGATTAGGGAAAGTAACAAAAGTTATACAAGTCAATGCAAATACATATATATACAAATATATACATGTATATTAAATCTGAATGCTTTTGAGTTAAGCATTTTGCACCAAGTGAATATATACATACATAAGGGGATGAGAGTAAATGTTGCAAAAAGTGTGGTGATGAACGTACAAAAATTTGTATAAAAATTATTATAATAGATCTAAAAACTACGTGAATGTACCTGCATAAAAATGCCTGCTGGCTGCGTGAATGTGCCTTGAATAAGTATTACTGAACACCAATATATATATACCAATACTGTGTTTTGTCTACAAAGCGCATAGGTAATATGTATAATGGAACTGGAATAAAAATCAGAGAAAATACATACTTTGTTTGCTAATAATGGTTTGTACTTGGAAAGGTTTTAAAATTTGAAAGCTTATTATACATTATATTGTATAGCGGGAATAAAGAATTTTTTTTTAATTGTCACAATAAGTTGTAAAAATGAAATAGGTAGGTATCTATTCCTATTCCAAATTTTAATCCAGTTTTTACTGGTGTTATAGTAAATAACTGTACATTATTAAGTTATACTTTATTGGTGGGAAGCCAGACTGCTGAGAGTGAAAAAACAAGTTTTAGAAAGTTGTAATAATAATTATTCTGGCTTGTTAAATTACTAGTTCGTTGTAGCGAGAGTTACTTCCGTGATATGAATAGCTAAAGTATTGGCAATGTTTATTGCTATTTATACCACAAGTTAAAAAATATTTCGCTAACAGGTATAAAAACTTTTGTGTGAGAAATGGATAGAGAAAAAATTGACTTATTTTAAATAACATTCAGTTTACACTTTTTTTACAATATTTTTATTTTCACTGAAATTATTGACAACGCGAATGACCTTTATTATTATTAGGAAATAGAACCAGTAAAGTTTGTTTCACGATAGCTGGAAACGCCTACAATTGTAGAAACCTCAACTACGCTAACATCATTTGCATGATCATCCAAGTAGTAATCTTCATCATCATAATTTTCAGCAATGTTTTGATCAGTATTGACATTTTTTGGATTATTATTACTGCTATTATTACACTTATTCAAGTGTTCTCTTTGTCAAATTTTTGGCTTATCAGTTTGTATAGGGTTGAGTGCATACCTGAGTGTTGTGTCCATTGTTTCCAGTTCATAGGGATTGCCATCAAATTGCCTCGGATTCGAGGGAGACCTTCTCCGTTGACAAAAGAAGAAAGCACAAAAGTATTTTCTGTACTTGTCACTTAGAGCCGTGTATAGGAGAAAGTTACAGGATGCATTGACAGCAACCAATAAATTGAAAATATTTCCAAGTCCAAGCAAAACGTTATATTCAACAGAACGAGGTTCCGCATTGTGAATAGAGGTCTGAAAAAAATCAAGTGGTGTATGGAATTTAAGCAATTTGCTGACAAATAACAATCCACCCACATCACAACAACATACTACTACTACTGGTTCGTTCATTTATACTTACGTAGATGAGTACAACAGCAGTTGGCATTTGGCAAATGAGAAATACAATGACAACCACAATGAGAATCACTGTAATTCGATTCTCCTGCCGAATCGTCTGTTCAAGAAACGTGAAAGAGAACATGAAAATTACCTTCATTATTTATTACTAAAAATCAGAACTATGCATGTATGCACATATATAGAATAGTAGCATGCTATCGTCCTAACTATAACAAAGACATCAAAGACAACCGTTCTACTGTATGCTTTCACAATTTTTAAAAGCACAATAACATATAAATGTCAGACAACATGTTCAGTTGTAAAAAATTTGACCTTTTCTTGTTTATTTTGCCTTCGATATTTGTTCCGCTATTTTACTTAAAAGAACAAATTACAAGCAGAAAAGCTAGATTGACAGCGAAAACAGAAGCGGTATGGGCACATATTGAATCTCTGGATTAGGTAGTTAAAATACTTTGAATTAAGGGTTTTTCACCACCTCATTGTCTTCGGAGAAAGTGAGTATAAGGCCAAAAGGCCAATTTTTACACGTTTTCCTGGAGAGTATAATAGATATTGATATTTATTAGATGAAGCCGAAAGGCATTTCAAAGGAAGGAAGGAACAATGTAAACCATAATTAATGGCATGCCAAAAAATTTTGCGAAAGAATCGTATGATGGAAAATTATTGAACCGGATAATGTATATAAATATTCGTGTTTCATATCACTTATTTATTATTTTTATTATCTTTTACAATAAACCACAAAGCGGAAGCCACATTGTTTAGCATAGAAGGATTATCTTTTCTGGAAATTAAGTCCATTATACTTCACAGCACATTTGGAACCTGAGCATAATGCATTCNTAAACCACAAAGCGGAAGCCACATTGTTTAGCATAGAAGGATTATCTTTTCTGGAAATTAAGTCCATTATACTTCACAGCACATTTGGAACCTGAGCATAATGCATTCTTAGGAAAGAATTGTGAAAGTGTAAAGTAAACTCTGGCAGCACACTACGGTTTGTGCCACAGGCGTCGTCAATCATCGTCAATAGCATCAACTAACGTAATTTATCTTTTCGCAAGACCACTCTGAAATCAAATATGGATGTATAATAATAAAAAAATGAGCAGTTTTGCAACGTCTGAAAAGAAGTTCCTAAAACTTGTGATTTTTTTCGATAAAATTCTTGTATCTTCTATATTTCTTTTTTGTGTGGAGTTGCACCTTTTCATTTCTGGTGGCAGTTACGAAGCACAGCTGAACAAAAACAAAAGGAAATGTTTTTTTTTACATATTTTAGTTGCTGCGAGGACAAGGGCAGACAGACACTCGAGTGTATCTACACAGCATACTTCCATATTCCATAAACTTGCTAATTTATGGTTTCCCTTTTATGAGTTGCTTCATATTCGAAAACAAAAGGCTTTTAATTTTGCTGATCTTTGTTCTTTGATATTGATTACCACAATTGAGCTTACCTCTTGGCACAGCACGACGACTACCAGAACAGATAAAATTTGGCTTAAATAACGTTAACGTTAATTTAGATCAGACTGCTTGGGCAATGTATCATACTTTTGGGCAAAGAGACTGCTGACATGGAGTAATTAATTAGAAAGCATATAGCTATGTGTTTCCTGTACAAACTCAGATTCAGAAACCCTGCAGCATGCCATCTAGACATATTTTTGGGGTTTAAAATATGTAAGAGCTGAATAGTGCGGGTTAGCTTAACGGAATGGCTAGTTCCCCTCTTTTTATTGGTTTTTATATTTAAAAAAAATAAACAACGACTATTTTGTAAATTCGTAAAAAATAATGCTTGGTACCTGTAGCTGTCGTACACTGGACATTTGTTGATTGGTCATATCCTTTCTTAGCAATCCGAGAGTTGCGAACAGCTTGAATGAGGAAAAAGTTAAATATAGCCAGAATAACAACCGGGAGAAGAACGAAGAAGATGGATGTGCACCAATGATAAATCAAACGGTACGTCTCGTTCATTCCGAAATCCGTATTTTCCAAAGTATAGATCTGTTTAGGAAAGAATTTAATTTTTTTAATTAAAAAAACATCTGCTCGATTTAAAATGAGAGTGAAGCGCTGAATCACAATTACTAAAATTTTGACTTTAGGTTAAATTTCAAAATAATGTATTGTAAATGAAAAATATTTCCAAGAGAAAGCCTAACCGTTTCATTTAGTGGTCCGGTTTGGTTAGCCACAACAGCAGCCCTCCACTCAAACGGTGTTGTAGAAGTGACTGTAAAGCAGAGTAGGTACACTGCAATTGCCACACGAATGGCACGCTCTTCAGTGCAATAAATCTGTAAATTGAAGATCCACCACTAAAATGCAACTTAAAATTACCTCCGTTTTCTAACCAAACACCAAGCATTCACACCTGCATTACTAATTAATTAAATTTGCTAGCTTGTAGAATACCTCAGTAAAACTAGAGCTGATCGAGAGACTACCTAACCTAACAGCCACATAATTCCACTGTTTAAATAAATGTTTAGCTCACAGTTTATTCATCATCGAATTTCTCATTTAAATTGGTCAATTTACAAATTAATTCACTTTTATTTTCCCTCACAAAATCGCTTTTGAGAACTATGACTAATGGATTATTCAAACTATTCTTTGGAATTGTATGAATGCTTGATGCTGCATCCAGTACTAATCCCAATTCCGAAAACAAAGCATACTGCTAACAATGGCAAGAAAGACATTCACCTTTCCTAGCAAACACTTTTCATTCATTCCAAATCATACATTCGTAACAGCCTGTGATTTTTTACCTTTCCTCGCATTGGATGACAAACAGCAATGTACCTCTCGATAGTAAAGGACACAGTCAACCACACCGAAGTCGAGCCTAATAAAACGAAAAGTTAAAAAGAAAATTGTTATTGTAAACCAACACAATTTATAATAGAACTACTTGCATTATAAATACACAATATTCATTTTTGTGCTTGTTATCGATGGATTCAAGACAATTATTTTGATTTACTCCATAGTTTTGAGTAAATTCTTGATGCAGACTCAACATCATGAATTTTGTTCTCAATCTTTCACTATTTCTGATTTCGCATTCGAATCACACAAAACTAAAGCATTAATAATTTATGAAAGGCTATAGATAATAATAGTGCATTTTAAACATTTTTTGTTTACGGTTTAAAATATTAATATCTTTTTGTTTAGATGAAATAGATTCCCCATTTTGGAATGCACCTTATCTTTAACCCAGATTTTGCAAACCACATTAACATTTTGGGACACATTCTACATTCTATTTATCTCGCAAAACGTAAAAGAGAACTAGGTAATTTTCTAGTGTTTGCATTTCATAGTACCCCATACCACTACGACTTAATTAT
>JAHZMT010004072.1:0-12845 GCA_027743785.1 Sinhomidia bicolor
TTCAAAGAAAACAGTTTCAAATTCTGATGTCATTCATTGCAATTCAAAAAATACAAGATGATATATTTAAGATTGAGACGTTATCGTGAATAAAATTAATAAAAGATTGTTCATTTACAAGAATCGAATGCAAGCACTATTTTTATTTTATCATAAAAGTTCATTCATGCAGTTAGTATTTTACATACTAACTTGCAGTCTTACATACACTACGACTTCATACAGAGGGAAGACAGGAAAACAAAAGAATCAAGTGAAACACATGTTAAAGGTTTTGCAGCAACGTGTATATGTATGTAGAAGAGAACTTCTGTGAGTTTTTTTACATGCAATTTGGTGTAAAGAAAAGAGTCAGAGTATCAAAACAGTTTTCACACATTGACATGTGTACTGTGTACACATTTGGAAAATATCTGCCTCTTCAGGCTTGAAATGAATTCAACTAACATTTGGAAATTTGAATTGTGATTTTTGCTTACTTTTGTTTGTGCAAATCTTACAAGAGCAAAGCACAGATTGGAAAATTTTAAAAGAATTTTCTATACTGAGAAGGACTAACCATGAGTTTCCCAATTCTAAAAAGCAGAGTCCATATGAATTGCTGCATTTTGTGCAATACTTCATTTTGTATGGAAAAGTCTAAAACTTTTGATGATGGGAAAGCACAATTTGCCACTTTGTGTAAAATTTTGCAAGTGCTCTGGATAGAAATGAATTGCTGCATTTTGTGCAATACTTCATTTTGTATGGAAAAGTCTAAAACTTTTGATGATGGGAAAGCACAATTTGCCACTTTGTGTAAAATTTTGCAAGTGCTGTGGATAGAGGAACACTACCAACCGGAAATTAATCCAGTTTGTGCTCAATGCACGATAATGATGGAAAACTTTTTGCTGCTGCAAAGTAGAATACAAAAACTAATTGAGTCTTTACAGGAATTAAAACAAATGTTGGCAAAAAAGGCAGTATTTTCATACAAGCAAACTGCGACAGATAGGAAGAACTTGTCCTTTAAAAGGGATATTTATAGCGGTAATTAATTCAGTGAAGTAATTACATATGCTAAAATAACTCTAAAGGTTTAATGAATGCAATTATTTTGAATCGCAGCGTGGGTTTCAAAATTTCCTGAATTTGACGAAAATGATTCTCAAAACCCTCAAGTGCAACCATCAATTACTCCTGCTAGGAATACTTCTCAAAATACTTCTGATGCAAACTCTTTGACAACTCCTATGGCATCCCCCATTCACCATGATTATAATGATTGTGATGGTGGGGACTATAACGGTGATGGTAGTGAACCCACTATTACCGAGTTGGGTACTTTAGCCGAAAGCGTATCTAAACCTAATTTAGCTGACGGAAGTAAACAGATGTCATCTCAAATGGGGTAAAGTTGAACATTTATTCCTTAAAATTTTAAAATGTACAACTTAATAATAGTCCAGTTTTGATTTTTCAGAATTGACCACGTGGCCAGGCTAGTTTTGTCTTCCAAGCTAAAAAATACCAGTCAAACTGGAAGGCAGCAGCATTGTTGTCGTACTTGCGGCAAAATATTTGCAACCAATTTCTCATTAGGCACGCATGAAAGACTGCATTCAGGTATTTATTACTCATCTATATGCTGCTTTGTATTTTATAACAGAATGTCTAGAGAATCCTGTTCATTTACATTTGAATTGAAAAGGTGAAAAACCATTTGCGTGTTCGGTTTGCGATCGAAGATTCAACGTTAAAAGCAATCGAGATAAGCACGAGAAAACTCACAACCCATCCCGAAAAAAGGGAGAACCCAAATTTTCTTGTGACAAATGTGGAAAAATGCACCACCTTGAAACTAGTTTACAATGCCATTTACATCGTCATGTTCTTGGTCAAGTACGGGATCCCTCAATAAAACTCCCTAAACGAAAGAAGAAATTCCCTGCTTCAAAAGTGACAAAAAGTCGAAAAAAGGCAGTAATCATATCCGAAAGCACTTCTTTAACTGAAAAAGAGAAAGACAATCATACTACAAGTACTACAACTAAAAAACGCAATAATGTCAAATTGGGAAGGCGTCTTGTCAAGTAAGCTAAGCTTATTTTAAGTTTAATTAAGCGACAACCAAAATTACAAAAATATAATTGTTTTTCAGAAAGGCAAAATCCACTACAATAAAAGGTACAAAATTACCCCCAGAACAGTCTGAAATGAACAAAACTTGTACAGAATGTGGAAAGATTTATCGATCTCAACACGAACTAAAGTTAACATATGAGGATTCACACAGGTTCGGTTTCGCTAGTACACCAAAAATAACAATTTAAATGTGGTTCATGTACTAAATTTATATTTAATTGTTCTTTGTAGAAGACCTGAAAGTAAAGTAAAGCATGTGGCGACCCACAAAGAAAACAGACTTCAAGGGGAAAAGAATCTTATTTGCGACATTTGTGGCCGGTACCGTTTTGTTTTTATTTTTTACTAATCTTTTAAACGCTAAGACTCTTGGACCACTTTTAATTATATTAATGATTTTGAAGGGGGTTTTACTTAAAGCATAGCCTATATAATCACCGCAAACATGTTCATCTTGGAGTTCCTCGATATACGGGAAAGGGCGGCCCTGTTCCTTGCCCGGTTAGAATCTCCTCTTTATAGTGTCATATGGGTTGAAAAATTAGTTGGTACAAACTCGTTAATATTTGTGGACAATTTTAGATTTGTGGAAAGGTGTTGAAGAGACCTGATAAGTTGAAGGAGCACATCAGTCGACATTCCGAAGCTAACAAGAAATTTCCTTGTAGCGTGTGTGGAAGGCCTTTTCACACAGTATCAGCAGCAAAAGACCATGCTAAAAACTATCACAATCCGGATAAATTGCAGCGTCTGCTTTTTAAGTTAAAGTGTCCAGCTTGTCCACCAGAATATTTTGGTTACTCCTCTAAGAAGAAATTAGTGGGTCAACACTGGATGAAATGTCACCCCGACTTACCGGTTCCGGAGGAACTTAAATGCAGAAAAGTAATTTCAAAAAAATCGGGAGTTTGGGAATGTGTAGAGTGTCCTGAAGGCATGCGACCCGTTTACAGTTATAAAGACACGTACCAACGTCACTATAAAAGATACCATGCCGGTGGAACCGGGGCAAAGAAAAGACAGTTCAAACTTACTCGAAGAAATACCGCATTGCTGAACAAGAGTGCTGAAGTGGAGAGAAACGAGAGCGAAAATGAAGATTCCATGATGGATTCAACGTCTACTTTAACTTCAGAGGAGGAGGATGATGAAATCAAAGTAAAGGATTTCAAGAGGAGTCCACAACTTCGATCTCAAAGCCACAAAGCAAAAGAAGAAACTCTTTCTTCGGATCATCAGCTAAAAGAATTACGCATTGTTTTACAGCAAATTGAATTAAACAAAAACGCATGTGAACAGTATTATTGTTTAAATGAGTTTAAAAAGACATTATAACAATTTTTCATTTAACATAAAGTTTGAGAATAAAACGCATAAATTATATTGCAAACATTTTACTAGCCAAAGACACGTTTTTTGTAATCAAATCAATAGATTCTTCTACTACTAATTTTTGTTTCAATATTGATTCTGGTAACATTGTTGTCGTTTTTAACTTTTTTGGCTGCCTTTTCACAGAGATTGTGTCAGTGGTAGGCTCAATGCTTTGCTTTCTTCTTTGGAATAGGATTATGAGTCCATTCCCCTTGCCTAACCAGTTCATTTTTGTAAATGACGTCTGGATAGTCATACAAGTGAGGCGACTCCGTTCCAGACTCTATTTCTCTCATCTCCTCTGAAGTCAGTGGGACTGTAGTTGTGGTTGTGAAAGGAAAAGAGGAATCATCAGTAATTCGTTTTGCTCTGAACAGTCTACCTACAGACGATCAACCAATTATTGATAATGTAAAATAATAATGACAGTGATGGGTACTGAATTATAAAAATTTGCATATGCATATAAAAGTGCATAATATTTGATTATTCATTATGTAGTTTTCCTTCGATAATCGTGTCATGATATAAATATGTATGTTATACTACGTAAGTTTATTTTGCTATGCTTGATACGGTTCTTTTTTACCTTCTCTTTCATACGTTGCAGATAAGTAGTAGTGTGGCTGCATCAGAAGAAGAAACAGAAATAGGAATGACCACATACTGACCAAATAAAAGACGAATGTAGTTTCTCACAACATGTCAAAACTGTCACATTTATCACTATTCCTAACGACTTTCAGTGCGTAGGTACACAAATAGGTACGTACATAAATCTATTTTGTTCAATAAAACGTTCTAAGCTCTTCTTATGTCTTTTTTAATTCATTCCAAAATAAGAGCACCATTTACAGCATAATGAATTACATATGAACGCATTCTTTTCAAAAATATGACTCCATATCTCGTAAAAATTTACCATAAGATTTGTGGGGATTTATGGATCCATTTAATTATCATCAGCAGAGAAAAAATAATCTTTTCTTAATACATACATCCTGTACCTCAGACCATATACTATTTTGTATACAATAGACATACTCCTGTAAAAAAAATAATTAGTGCATCTTTCTTTATGATCTATTTTTTTCCTTATCAAGGTTCTTTGTTTGTATTTTATTCCACGAGTTCTTTATTATTGTATTTATTCACGCCATATGAATTTTAGGATATGACTGTCGGATCGCAGGCATGGTATCATCACTCTCATCATCATCTCACTTTTTTTATCGAGACAACAAACACAACCAAACCAACCACTACACCGTGTTATATGTATGTAACACGGAGTTGTGATTTACAGAAAAGCTTTTTTAGATTAACTCGGCTCAGCTAATTGCTGCTCATGACATAGATACAAATTGAACGCACTATATACGTAATACTGGGATAACATTTTTTCAACGTAGATGTGTAGAGATTGTAGTTTTAGATTTAGATACTTATTTTCAATGTGCACACAAGCTATTTCATACATGTTAAATTTTTGGTATGTTTGGTTTGTGGAAGTACACACACATATATTATATACATTATTATTATTATTTATTCTTCTCCGTTGTTCCATAATGTTCCAATAAAAACCCCAACGTGTATATCGTCATCATGTGACATAAAAGAGCCGTACAACTACTATAATAGATACACAAAACTAAAGTAAAAATAAAAGGTAACTATAAAAAAGATGGTTTATGACTTTTGCAGTAGTATGGTAGTAATTTTTCGTGTATCGCCACTATTATCGTGGAGTCAATCGGGCAAGGTTTGCCCAGAAGCACATAAATTTTTTTTCTATCTGTGTTGCTGCTGCTGTTGCTGGCTGGTACTTTTTTCACGTATGTAAATATAAAACAAGTTAGCAGCAACATAAAACGCTTGATTAAACATCCTCATTTTCATATATGACCCGTACAGATAACAACATGGCACGCTATATAGACACTTTGCAAAAGAGGTAAAAAAACATTTTTGTCTAGTGTGTGCTTTGCGATGATGGTATGATGACATACAGGTTTTGGTACTTTATTATTAAAGCCCTGCATTTTTGCAAAAAGAAAGAAAATATATACATAATAATATAGTTCATTCCCAAACAACACCAAAATATCATCATCATCATCAACATCATCATCATGTTTATCTGATAAGAAAAACGCAAACGTGCATGTTCTCTGCTTCCACAAACACGGATCATGTCAGTCAGTGCAGCAGTGGTGCAAGCAAGCAAGTAAAGCAAGCAGAAAAGTGTTGGAAAGGAAAAAGGTGCCAAGAAAAAAGTGGAGCAATTATTTATTTTAATCTTGTGCGGTGTGTGTAGTGTGGCTCGTTCTAAATTCAGCAGGTAAAAAAATGCATCATACAACACAAGTAAACGGTGAGAATTCTGAGTTGCCTGTTCAAAAACGCCTAAAGACTAAATCACAAAATGGATCAAAGAAGTCGAAAGGATCTTTACGACGTCGGATGCAAAGCATGTAATAATAATTATGGTTTGTAATTTGAAGTACGTTTTTCTAAGAAGGATAGTAATTACGTTGGTTAATTGAAATATTTTGTAACAGCTTCACCTCTCCAGTACATCTTTTTAGAAGATATGTTCTGAGAAAAAGACCGAAAAGGAATGCTAATAAGGAGTTGGAGGATGATACTAACGACATTAAAAATGTCGCAGCGATAGAAGCTGTGGAAAGCGCAAAGGAAAGGAATCTTCCTTGCTATTTTTTGTTTCTCGGTTTGCAACAGTCTGGAAAAAGCACTACGGTAAGATATTATACGTACCTATTATTAGTATTATGAGCTAATATTATGGTGCTACTGGAATTTCAGTTTTGATGAAAAAATTAATAATTAATTTTCTTGTAGATTTCCAAGCTGTTTAATGGAAAACGACCCACACAAAATGAATCTGGTGAAACTCGTTCGATACGTGTATACAAGAACAAGTCCGTGGGCCAGGAAATTGGTTTGAAAATAGTTGATACACCTGGCTTGTGTGGGAGTGAGCTAGAGCAGGAGCAAGACACTGAAATAGTCAGGGAGCTTTCATCATTTCTAAAACAAGATTTACCCCACAGGATTCCTACAGTTACGTTTATTGTAGCTCGTCTGGATGAGAAGGAGGATGAGAGGCAGCAGTCGGAAGAGGAGTCTCACTTTACCCGCGTATTGAAGACTTTATCTCGTGCTGAAAACTACATAACAGATCAGCTCTACTCCAACATCGTTTTGCTTCTGACGCATTCTCAGCAGGCAAGTGACGTCTCTGCTGGCATCACAAAATATCAAGATGAATTCGCAAAGGTGTTTCCTGTCACAAATCCCATTACTGTCATACCCATTGACAATATCAGATACAGCTCCAAATGTGCCGACAAACAACTTCCCAGCTATCATGAGATTATATTTGAGGGACTCAAGGATTTTGCAGAAAAACGACAAAATCATACCTTAAAGGCTTTGATGGACTGGATGACCGGAAAAGCTAGAAGATTTAGCATTGCCTTTCAAAAAGAAGTCGTGCCACTTTCTGCTAATAGCATTGCTACAGATTGTCACAGGATGACTTTGAATGAACATAAAAACGCATCCCAAGACTGTGAACCCTATTTTGTCTTGCATCACACAGAAGGCAGTAATACAAAAAAGCGAAAATCGCAAAAAAATGATAAAGAGCGAATTTCTCAACAGCAGCTACAAACATGCATACCGCCTGGAAGCCATATATTACTTGAAGATAAATCTCTTATCAGCATTGACAAATGTCTTGTTGGCGATAAGGTGCTAGGTTTACATTTCGCATCCAGTGTAATCACTGCAATGAGAAAAACCACTACGGACCAAGTTGCAATGGAAGGTAAATCCGTTGGGAGTGTGTATTGTAGTCAGATTGAAAATGATGTAAATGGTACTAGCAAGGATGAAAAAGTAGTGAAGAGCAAGTCCATTTATGTATATACCAATGACGCGTTTGAACTGGTGGACGCGTGTAAAGCTAATGTACCTGAAAAAACAAACACTGACAATTTATATTTTGTTGAGTTGGATCGACCAAATGGTACAGTTGTGGTGAATGGAATTCCATGCTTTGCTAGCAGCGTTAGTAGAAGTGGAACTGATAACTGTAATAGTATTCAAAATTAGAAAGAAGTTTTGAGAGTAGACTCGTTATCTCAGTTATCTGTTTTGTATGTAATTATTAGGATATATTTAATTGTGCCAATATTATTATTATGAACTAATGTTTTTTGTCTTTAATTTGGAATAAAATTGATTAAATTAATATCATGAGAATATTTAAATCCGATTCCTTGATTTAGGGACTTTGAACCGTCATTTTGTTCATAAATCTGTACTAGTGGAATTCTTCCAGCTTTGGCAATATTTTGGGCTAGTACTTTCATTGTAATTTTGCCGTATCCTTTCCTTCTGTGATCTGGCTCAGTGTGAAAAGCGTGAATGGAACCGAATGGAAGAGCAACAGCAAAGCTGACCAACTCCCAAGAGGTTTTGTCAGAAGCGTTCTTGGATATGTATACTCCGCCTGAGCTACACAGCTCAATAGACGCTTGTATCATTTCATGGTAACCTTGATGCTTTTCGGGCCATCTATCTTCTACCATTTCAGCGTCATTTGATTTCAAACTGCTTCCCCGTAGGGATGGGCTTGATAACAGATTTAAATCCCTGTGGGAAAAAAACATTATTAATATTATCTTCATGTTGTATTAAAAGAGCCTTGGGTTTCAGTATAATCCTAACTTGTATAAGCCATTATTTGTATGCTCACTTTTCTGTTAAGATTTGCAAAGCTTCTTCTCTTTCCATGTAGTACAATCCAATAGTTTCATTTTCAATCAATTTTCCATGCTTCCGAGCTTCTGCAATCACCACTGAAGCAATAGAGTTTTCAATTCCTTCAAATTGGTTTTCTCGCTTCCAGTCAAGAACTGATAATAGCTGCAATATAGAATCCTTTGATGGTCCATTCTTCGGGCCGCAAATCACAACCAAATTTTGTGGAAGCCCCTATAGTAGACACAACCAAACTTAATAATATGTATGTATGCATGCAACAAGTTAATGGATAGCTATAAGCTTATACCTTCACATTAGCTATTCCCATAAACGTTGTTGTGTTGGCAGACCACTGTTCTTTCAATTCATCGCTGTAAATTTGCACTGATATTTTTGCATTTTCCCCAAGACTTTGTCCAAGTTTCAGAACGTTGTATATCTAAAAAGTAAATAAATTAATCAGACTTCCCTATACCCAAATTATTTCGTTTGAATGTTTGGAATATTTGTTTGAAATTTCCATTTACACTTACGAGACCGGATTGGGGCAACTTGTTCTTCAGTACTTGCTCTAAAGATGCATACTCCTGCTCTGGAACTTTATGAATATTTGAGGGAGTTGGCATTTCGAACGGCAAATGGTGTATGCAATATTTTCTAGAATATGTTGCAGTAGGCAGAGAATACTAGCGTGTCTGGGACAATAGTTGGACACGATGTGAATCAAAACTATGTGTTACCTGGAATTTTCAGTTGTAATTTTATCAGTCTGTATTTTGGTACGTTTTTTCATAGTTTCGTTTTTCGCTTACCCACCCAACAGTAGATTTATCTACGTATCATTTCTGATACCTATGTCACTTTGAGATAATCTACTTACTTATTTTACCTAACTTACCTATTTTGAGATAATTCTCAAAATAAAAAATGCTGCGTACTGAAACAGGTTACTCAATTGCATCCATTTGAAATGTCATTGTATGTATACGGGGCCCGTATTACGGGCACCATCCATGTCCCATTATAATGTAAATCTAGTTACGTAAGGGTGCAGTTTGCGTGTTGCTGTTACACAATCAAAATGTGAAACAGGTATTTTATGGCATCTTTGTATCCGACTTGACGTTTATAAGCGGTTGACTATCAAACGATATTTGCCTATGAATTTTATATAACTGATAGCATACCTAATTGATTTCATGCATTGACTGCGTGAACCGGACTACAGGACCATCTCACTTTTTAGACACTAGGTGCGAATATGTAAATACATAGGTACATACATATATGTGTATGAGTGGAAATTTATCCAAATGAAATGACACTGAGACAGTATTTTGTTCTATAAATATCACATTGCATAATTTATTAATTTGTAACTATAAATCACTTTCAATAATATCAGAATAAATTGGCGCAATGACATCCACATAATCCCGCGTTTCTATTACCCTGAGATCTTCTGTTTCGTATCCGAACGGAACTTTCACTTGAACTTTATGCACTTTATCCCAGTTCCGTATCTTCAGTTCCAGATGCCGTTTATCAAAAATCTTCTCAACGTCATGAACCTGATGTGGAATACTAATTCGAATTCGCAGCATTGGTCGAGTTTTTATCAACTCGGTCTCAACTAATGGGCCATCCGAGAAAACTTGATAGCCCCGAACATCCTGGGCGAGTGCCCACTTCTTTTTATGTTTAGTCTTTGTAAATCTATTTGGACGAGTGGGGGTTGGCGTTGTAGTCGTTGAGGTTGTTGTAGTTGTTGTTGATGTAATAAAATGCTGCTTCTCCATTTCCTCTTGAAGTTTCTGCTGAGCCGCGTTTCGTTCTGGAAACTCGGGATCGTCATCGTACTCGTCATCTTCCTCTGTAATTCCAAAAACAGTCACAATTTTGCTTTTATTAAAAATGAATTTTATTAATCCATTAATATTGACAGTACCTGTCATCGGTGTTGGTGCACCCAGACATGTTGAAATTACCAGAGATAAGATGATAAATTTAGAAAGCAGACTTAGCCTTCTCATTTCGTACAAAAGTAAAAAATACTGTTCAAAATATTAAAAAATTGTTCTGAAAGATTTGAAGCACGCCCTGCGATCTGAGCTCTTCGGAAGCTATTTGAATATTAAGCATAGTTTGTAAACTTAAGGTGAAATTTTAATGCATGGTACGCATGAATTGTTACTGCTTCTGGCATATTATCTAAACTGATGCACTCAACCTGTTCAAGGTAGAAATGGTCATTCGTCAGATTGTATACTGTTTATTTAAAATTAATTATAATGTTTGAAAGTTGTCAGTCAAGTAGACTGTGAACGCGTTTATATCACTATTTGCCAAAATTAAAATCATTGTTACATGACATTATAAAAGACACCATCGGCAAACAAAAAAAGTTATCAAACTGGTTTCCGTTTCCGATCTTGACAATATCAATGTAGGTATATAAGATATTTTTCAGTATTTATTTTCAAACAGCAATGCATAAAGCGTTTAAAATGTGTTAAAAAATATTATTTTAATTTGAAATGATTTACGTGATACAAAAAAACGAGGAATGAAATGATTTTATGATTACCTATATCATTACAGATTCTTGTGAACTGATTTCTTAAAATTAAGGCAAATAAATCTTACGAGGGTCTGAATCTCGTGTATCGTTATGCACTTTTTTGCTGTTATTTTGCTCATCAAAAAAATTTAATATTTCACAGAAGTTTGTGGAACCGTACATTGCGGAAGTCGTATTGTCGTATTTCGGCATAATATATTTATTTGCTACATCCGCTTTTATAAAATAAAATTTCCGCTACCATTTCCTGCAGCATTCCACCAAGAATGAAAACGGCAGTAATTATGACGCAAGAATTATTATGATTACATTCAGTAATTGATATTCATACTTCATAGTATGCACTTCTAGAGCAATTTATGATGAGCTAATGTTTTTGTTGAATCATTAGTCAGTGGCATCTCCAAGGCGGTGTATGCATGCTAATTTTTGAATAATAGTAGTCAGTAGACATCTTTGACTGCCAGCTCATGCGTCAATTTTGTCATTAAAAATTTTACACCGTCATTACTAAAAAATATTTCCTTCATAAAAAAGTGCGACTAAATATTACTTGCGCCAAGATGGAAAGTGACTTTATTTTCACTTTGGAAATGACAATTCTCTTAATGGTTGTATTATCTGGAATTTTATACCTGTTTTGGTGGCTAGCATTCAAGACTTGTAACCGGAGTGTCTGTTTCCCTGATCGTGGTAATATAATGCGACAATCCCTTGCAAAGTGTGTATAATAAGTTTGGAGGGAAACGTTGTATGCTCTGGATATGATACTCCACCGCTTGCTTACAAACAGAAGAAGAGATGCCTGTGTCAAGGTCAAATTTCAACATAGAAAGCAACCGGATAACTTTATGGAAACCACTTGCAGGGTTTTTCACTACGCAATATTCGCATTATTGGACCGTTGGATTGCACATGAAAATGATGATATGAGCAATCACAGTGCCCCGAATAACTTTTGTATTTTGTCTTGCCTTGTACTTCTTAGATTTTATTGAAATGTTTGAAAAGTAAATAGTGTGAAATTATCATACATACAAAATCGTCAAATTGTGCAAAAAATCAAATTTATTAACGCAGTTTACTTACAATAAATGTGTACTTATTATTCTAACATACATACATATAACAAAGTTATCTTGGAGCGACCCTGTTATTTTTAATTGTGCTAACTCCTCCTAATCCACTCTTTCTCGTAATGGGTGCACTGGAAGCCTGCTTAGAAGTTCCTGGTTTGTTAACAAGCTCCTGTTCCTCCTCGTCTGCCCTTTCATGATGAAGATACTGATGACGACGACGACGATGTTGTTCGTCGTCACATATTTCATCGTACTCTAGCTCCTCATCTGTACTTTCTATGTCACACAGTGAGCAAATCTTTCCCCACATAATTGACAAGTCTGATCGCTCATCATATAGTTCCTCCCTAAAATAAATCATTATTAATAACAACTGAATAGTAGTTGGTAGTCCTAAAGTAATTTAATCGTTTCTAACATTTTTATTATTTAAAATATACTTTCATTTGTACCCGATACGACCAAAAAGGCTTTTCATGAAAACCACCGATACTACCTAAATGGAAGCATATTAATAATATACAAAGGCTTAACACGATTAGAAATTTGAGATTTTAATATTAAAAAACCAGCGTTAATTTTTTAAAAATTAAGCATTTTGATTGTTTTTACTTTACGTTTACAAGCTTTACTTGTGTTCGCCAATTTGTAAGTAATAAATAGCTACTGTAAGTTCTGTTAATTATTCTAATTTGGAATGCTTTTAACTACAAGTAAATACAAGCGGTGCTAGTAAACGTGAAGTCCGACTGTGGTTTGTAAAAAAAACAATATGTTAAAATTTTTTACCTCCAAGATAATAATGAGAATTCCCAAAATACAAAACACGGTTGCAATCAAAAGATTTGCTCTTCTATAGGGACCCCTGCAAGTATGTTTCTTTAAAT
>JAHZMT010004073.1:0-11603 GCA_027743785.1 Sinhomidia bicolor
GTACATTATTTTAATTATTGGAGTGAAAGTATACTTTTTTACATATTTAATTTAGCCATCCATTGTTCTATCTCGTGGAAAGCTCACTTTTCATTCTGTCTCATATTTCGGGAGAACAAAAATGTTACTGTTATAATTTCATAGAATCTAGCTATCACAAGGTACAACAACGGTGACAAACAATTTCAAGGGAGAGTTCTAGACCTTCAGTAAACCATGAAATTTGCAAAAAAATCTCTACGACTCAACCGTTTCTCTGTATTCATTTCGTTCCGTATCTAATGCATCTATCTATCACTTTTCCTTCTCAACTTCATTCGCTCGCACTACTGCTCTATATTACCTATGTGACTTGCCTACTTGAAACAACTTGAAAATTTATTGCCTCTCTCACTAGAACACGCCGGATTGTACACACAACTAAACTAGCTGTACACATCGGCATATAGCTCTAGCTAGCTTTAATTCAGCTTCTTAATAAGCAGCAGCAGCACTATCATTATCAAAAATCAAACCATAAGCCCATGCCATTTCAAAGTATCATTATGCCCCCTTCGTTCGTCTTTTTCTGATAAACTTTATATATATCGCATATTTTCCGTATCATAGATAAACAACCTTGCTGATGCTGTCCTTTCTTACATTTTTTCTTCCGTCACATTAAATAAATCTATATAGAGTAGGTATATATTGTGATTATTATTATCATTACCTACACAGCATGGAAAAAGGTTTTTTTTAAATCTCTCTTCTTGATACTGTGCTATACACACTATAATAACAACCCTATTTTCTTTATTCAACTTTTTTTCTGCCTCTTAATTCCATTCCATTCCGCATCTCTCCTTCCAATGATCATTTTTTATTCTTTTGCTCCGCTTGCTTGGAAATTGGTGAAGCGAACGAACCGAGTCTTTTGGCACATTTGTCCCTCTCTCGCTCTCTCTCTCTCTCTCTGATCTTTTTTATTCTTATTCCATTCGCTAGTACTACCTCACCTCTCTTCGTCTTCTCCTTCTTTCAATTCAATAAACCTACCTCTCCACTTTCTAGAATATTATCCAACCAGTTTTCATGCATCTGTGTCATCGTCGTCATTCGCTATTAAACCCAAACTTTGTGTTTTTGTTTTGTTTATCAAAGTGCATTTCGAAAAAAAATTTACACTATTTGATAAAAACGGAAGGCGAATGATAATAATAGCAGAATAGCAAGCATGCTTTGTTATAAAAAATATTCTTTGTGTAATAATATTATAAGTAATATATATGCAGACATTTTTTCAGGTGCTTTTAAATATTATTATTGCAATAGCCCTGATTTTATAACATGCATTTTTTCTGTCCACTAACAATAGTTACGTCTTAAATACGACTACTTAAAAAATACTACAGGTTTTGCGATGTTGGCAAAAATATTCAAATATATAAGTAGTGTTCTTCAAGAGACAGGGAAAGAGACTCGACGAAAATGACAATGCTAAGGTCTATGCTCTGAGAATGAATGCAATTTCAACAATTTGTTCATCAGTGATCACGATGACGGTAGCAATAGCATAAAAGTATAGCAATCTCATTTCTTCTTTCTTTCTGTGAGCATGCATACCTTCACGCTTTATTCTTCTGTACATATCTCTTTTTTCAAATCATTTGGTAATTTCTCGACAAATTCTCTCTCATGGTCTTTTCCTGCCTTGCCTTCTTAAAAAAACGATTTTGCATCTGCCGAATACTGATTTTCTCCTGTTTTTTGTCCCGTGTGTTTCTTGTGGTGTGTGATACGCTGCGTTTCCACTGTTTACCTACTATAATAAATACTATGATCATCATCATCAAGCGTTAAAACTAAACTTGTACAAGTGTAAGTGTTACATAGGTACTTGTTTTTGTATGAATTTACTTTTTTTCTTTGAAAAGTTTGCAAAAACTGAAGATAACCATTAGGCTTTATACTAAGGCTACACTGGTGCATGATGACACCACACCACCACTACTGCTACACCAAGCCACATAATGATGCTTGCTGTTGTACCTCAACTTATATAGAGCAATACGTATTGCTATCTATCGTTTTTCTTTCTCTTTATACATTTTGCTAAGACAGATTTTTTTGTCAATTCGATTGGGATGGGTTAGGTAAAGCTTTTTTGCACGTACTTGTACTTTTCCTTTACTATCACGTTTCTCGTAACGTAGCGAAATAGTCAGTAGGGCATGTCATCATCATCATCATCATCATCATCACCAACAACAGCATCAGCAGCACCAACCATGTCCTTTTTTTGTAGAACAATTCAAATCATTTCCAAAAAGTTTTTGCTGCTAATACTACAACCACAACCACTACTACTACTACTTGTACCGATACACGTTTATATTTTTTTCTTTAAAAAAATATACAGCATGAAGATAGATGACAATCTTGATGATCATATCAACATGATCGTCATCCTCATCCTCTCATCTTCACAGCATCCGTGTCTAAAATGCCATCACATCACACACACTACTTTTTACATTATACTTGCCTACTTACTCTCAGAGACAGTCTCAGCAGAACTAATACTACTTTTATCTGCGTCTCCTCTGTGTACATTTGTGTATATAGCTGTCTTTCTCCATTCTTATAGTAAATAAATACGTACAATAAATAGTAAATAAGACATTGCCATTTACCATCATCACCATCATCCTCATCTCTTATCAACCTTTTCATTGGATTTTTTACAAAAAACCATCACACACATGTGTAGGCATTTATTTATATACAAAACACACACTTATCACGTATTCAATTCAATTCTCCCCTTTTATTTTTTTCCGCTTTCTTTCTCCCATTCTTTCCACACACACACACACACTGCATTATTTTCATTACTACACTTTACACTCTCATCCTGTTCTGATCATCATCATCATCGTCATATCATGTTGTTGCTTGCTGTCCTTCCTTCCTTTCTTCCTTTCATATAAAAATAGTATCATCATCATCATCATCGTGACATGCACGGCTTTAGTATTTTTCCTACCATGAAATCTTCTTTTGCTGGTGTCTGTCCATTTGATGAAAATGTACAAGAGAGCAATTTGTACCTCAACACAAGAGCATTCAGTCAGCAGCAAATGACAACATAATACATTATCCCAAAAAGAAAAAAAAGCTTACATTCTGCTCATCTCTCTCTCTCTTTTCTTTTTCTAAAAAAATTTCGCATGCACTTTTCCGCTGCGCTTTCCTTTCTCCCATCTCTTGGTTTGCTAAGTTTGCTTCTAATTCGTATTCAGTCAGTCAGTCGTCGTCATCATCCAGTGATACCTACATATCTACATGATGATCGCATCACATCATCCTTCCATTACAGTTTGGTGATGACGATATATACTGATATAAAATACCAATACTTGTGCTTTGTAGAAGAAAAATAAATATTATAGTAGTATAGTCAGACTTGCTAGCAAGCAGGAAAAACGGATGTACATACTGTTTTACTAAACAGCATCTTATATAAGTGAAGTAGTGGTGGTGGTGAATCAGTCGAATCGGTAGAAAAGAAGCGAGTTGTGTAGATATAATAGCAGTGCAGTGTTAAGAAAGAAGAACAAAGGAAAAAGAAAAAAGAAAGCATACAGAGCATTATAATTGCATTGGTGGGATGAATTAATAGATTTTGTGTAGGTTAGGTACGCAGCAAGCAGAGATCAACTATCAAGCCAAGTGGAGCTCTCTCGCAAACTTAACACATTAGTCGTTTTGATATGCTATCTCTATCCATCTATTCATCCTGCCTTCTTTTTCTCCTATTCTTCCAACAAAACTAAACTATTTTTTTCGCATATAATGAAGTAATCACTTAGCTTATTATTTTGGAAGAGGAAGAAGACGAAGATGGAGTGGATCTGACTGAACTGAATTAGTAATAATAATAATATGTGTTGTTTTTGGGCAGTATACTCACGGTTTCACATCATTTAATAGGTAGTAGGAATACCTTCTAAAATATAATATGTATTTATTCTGGTAATGATCATGATAATCGTAAGATATGGTAAAAAGATGTGACTGTGTCACATTCGTTTTTGGAATGCCGTGTTGGCGTGCTGGTGGCTGTGTAGTGCATTCTAGTTAGTCTGAAAAAAATTTCAAGGTGGATGGTAGATCATTGGTTAGATGGATGGAGGAGTAATATTTTTGGAACATAAGTTATATTTGTTATAGGAAGTGAATAGAGTGGATTCATTTTTCCATAAAGCTGCATAAAAAACTAGACTACAGCTCAAAAGTCAACTCTGTAGTTGCCCGCCATCAAAGTTCTACTTTTTTCAGAAGAACACAAGAAAAGTATAGATGAAAAGAAAAAAAACCGAATTTGGAGATATATGACCATAAAAAGATTATCAATCTATCAACGTCATCATTGTCATCACTAGTGTGCTGTGTTTAAATAGTCTAGTTACTCCTACATTACAACGGGGATTTTCACTCATAAAATATAAATTAAATTAATGGGAAATTTGTGTAGTGGTAAAAAAAATTTGTGCACTGTGCTCACTGTGCTGACAACAAGATCAGCAGCAACAGCAACACGTAATTTGTCGTCATCATGAACTTGTTCACAGAAAAAGTAGCTGCAACAGCAGCAGCGGCAGGACAAATTGCAAACGCCAAGAGAAAATGATCAAAGGGCAGAGAGAAAGGAGAAAATAAAAGAATAAGTGAAAAGTTTTGTTGATGATTGTCGTGATCCGGTGGTTGTTTATGGATGTGTTGCTACTAATGTTGATGGAGTTTTGTGATCTTTTTATTATTGTATGTATTCGTTAAAGTAAATACATTTTTTAGAAAAGAATATATAAACACGAGAGAACATTTGGTGATACTGTGTGCAGGGACTGTTGATTCGTGGGTCTGGTGGTGAATGGACAGGACGACGAACGTGTCAGGATTAGCTTTATTTGCTATTGAATCATTACAAACTCACCCATCTTCAAAAAAAATAAATTGCTCTTGTGCTCTTTGGAGTGGATGGAAGGATGTGTACATGCATGAAACACTTATTATAATGATGGGCGGTGGTGCATTTTTTCCAATTAATAATTGTTTATTTGTGTAGAGGATTAGATTGTTCTCGTGTTTGTTGGCTGTGCTGATCAAGATAATTATTATTGTTATTAGTTATTATGAACGGAAGAAAAAAATATCCAGTGCTTAATTGGTGAACAAAAATCCAAATTCTCAGAACGCCCCGAGAAGAAAAAAAGCAAACAAGTAATTAGTTTCTCTGTGAAAATAAAATAAAAAGTAAGAGGAAAAAATAAAATAAACGTCATGTTGCTAATAATCAAGGGATGCTAGTAGGCAAGCATCATCAGCACAGCAGAAGAATCAAGAAGTATTTGTGTACACTCAAGAGACTACTGTCAAAAATATCATGTTACTTTTACGTTGGTCCTGTCACGCTGTTGTTGATTGTCATGACCTGAGTGAGCCGAGCTGTTTTTAATAATGGCGAAATACCATGAAGGATGAACAGTCGATCGATATTATTTATAATAAGGTTGAATGCTTCAATTGTATTTTATTTTATACCTGATATTATTTAGCAAACTGTCCATCCATCCATCTACCAAGCTTTCATTTGAATACAGAAGAAAAATAAGCTAAAGACTGCCTAATTGTTAAATTTCTGTTGTTAGTTACTTCTGTTCTATTGTGCTATTGTCAATCAACCTGCACAAACTGTCTAAAAAGAGAAGCAATCATGTGTAATGCTACTGATACGCTGTTTATGCTTTCTCTTATTGCGACTGCTGCCTCTTGAGTTCTGAAGAGTAAAGTCAAGAGAGAGAGAGGCAGACCAAAGAGAAAAAGCGTTCCAGTCAGCGGGAGAATAAGCAACAAGGAAAAAAGGAAGAACAGAGATACTCCAATTTTTGGTGTGTGCGGTGTTGTTGTTTTTTACTCCGCTGCTGCGGTTTGTTGTTGTTGTTTTTCATGGCTAAATATTGCGGTGACCTCTGCCTGCTGCCTATTTTTATTGTCGACATTCATCAATTTTAAATGATCCCAATGACTGCATGTAATTTCCGTATTTTACTTCTTCTTAATATCACCGTCTAAGCCAAGAAATTTCCTATATACATTTCTGCTACTGCAGCACAGCCAATAATACAACGCAGCAGTAATTAATTTTTGTCGGCTACCACTTCCACTAAAGAGCGTTAAGAAAGGAAGGAAGAGGTATTCAAAAAAACAAGAGAAGAGATCGAAATAGAGAGAGAGAGAGAGGAGGAGGGCCACAAATAAAAAAGTATTTAAACTCATTTGGCAATAAAAGTGCATTTCTGTGTCTTTGTGCATCTCTCTAGTGTGAGTAAAGCGAAGAAAATATTATAATGAGTCTCTAAGGAGTAGAAGTAGTAATGAGACAAAAAAGGAGCATCAGCAGTGCTGAATTGGAGATTTATCGAATGAGAAGGTCAATCGTAGTATATCTTGTCGTAATTTGTTTGAGTGGTGGTAGTTTGGTGTGTGGTGTGAGCCTTTGATCGTCTACTATATCCATTATTTAAAAAAAAACTTAAATTTATTTCTTCTTCTTATTCAACTTGACTGACTATTTCATACTACTTGATAATAATAAAAAGATAATAGTCAATTTTGAAGTGAGTTCTACTTGTAAAAGAGATAAAAGTTTTGTTGGACTCTGCCTTTGCTGCGCCATATATAAAGGAACTCCATATCCGTTCTTCTTGAGAGAAGCAGCAGTGAGTGAGCCAAAATCAGCGAAACGAGCGAATGAGTTGTGCGAGGAGCGAGAAGGAGCAACAACGCAAGCACAACATCCTTTTTATTTTTTAAAATTTATTGTTGAGCCTTGGTGGAGGACTTGTAAATACTTGGAAAAATAATAATATACCTATTTTATGCAACGATTATAATTAGCCAAAAGTCAGAATAGTCTGCTATTATGCATAATCGTTTTATAAAAGAGTTAGTAGCACCATCACCACCAAAAAATAATTAGCTTGCTGATAAGAAGGATGATCAAAAGATGATGATAAACATCATCAGACAGTCAGTAAGTGTATAGTGGTTTAAAAAGTAGTGGTAAACCTACGCCGTGCTTAGTAAGTTGTGTAGTGATAAAACATAGGTATTTTTTTAGATTGCAAGTCAATGCAACATTTTTTGGCATGCCAAATAAAAAAACGTTACATTCAACTCGACAACACGACATATCACTACATGAGAGAAAAGACGCAAAGCGTCATGCAAAATAAACGGAAAGTAAATATAGAAATGCATAAAATAAAATGTTATTCTTGTGCTACTACTACTACTACTACTATTGCTCCATGTAGAGTTTCCATTATCCTTTGACTTTAGAAACAACTCATTAATTCTCTCCCAAGAGGAAAGAAACACAACGGATAATAATAATATATTTATTATACGTTTAGGTGGTACAAGGTGGAAACTACACATAATAATACTAGTAATAAAATATCAGCTACAAGGTGAACTTTCTGATAATTAATTACGATGTCCATAACACCTTATAATTAGGTGTGTAGATAAAAATTATTCAGTAGTTATCTGCATTGCATGCAACTCCCATCGATCTTGTCATTTCACTCTCTATTTACATTTACATTTTGACGATACGACCGGCTCCAGTAGTTTAGTTTATCCAAGTCAGTCAATATAACTGGTAGGAAGTTTAGAAGTGTAAAAAATAGTTACGATCCCATTTATCCACTGGTGCTAATCGAGTTAAATAATAATGATCACTTTTTTCTACTGCTACTCAAAATTATAATAATAATTATTTTTCTTTACGACCATTGTTATAACAAGTGACAGCAGCGACAAGTATTATGAACCCACGTAATTGGTCAGTTCAAGAGGAAAAATTGTTGTCACTATTAAAAAGTAAAAAAAAAAATTTTTTGGCATTGGTTCTGTTTCTATACTTGCTGCTAATAGTGCAGTAGTCCGCTAGCATATATAAAAGAACAAAGATTTTTCTGCTGCCAAGCAAGCAGGCAAATAAAAAAAACTAGACGCGTAGTAGTGTCAGGTACAGAAGTTTGTGGAGGTGTTTTTAAAAGTTGACAATAGCATAATTTATGGGGTATTGGTGATTGGATAATCAAATAGCATAATTTATGGAGTATTGGTGATTGGATAATCAACGATGATATCATTTTTGCAGTTGTGATCTAATTCATGTGAAATCATCGAGAGGTAATCATATATTATTATTATTATATTTTAAATCTGCAAAAACAGCAACCTGCTCACCACATTGAAATTGTAATAAAATCGTCATCCGCCTCATCATCAAATGGCAGACTCTAGTGGAGCGAAACCACAGAAAAAGCACACATAACCAAAATAACAGCCAAGAAGAGAAGAGGAAGAAGAGCAACAAACTGTTCTGAATCTTTCTGTTATTATTACAACTGTTGCATCGTCATCATCATCATATAGTCAGCAATGTAATAAATAATATTACCTACATATGTACATACCACACGACCTTTTTTACCCATTGCCACCCTTACACAAAATAATATTCAGCAAAAAAGCCTAAGCCACCACATTCAATTAATATTTTTGCGGTTATTTAATATTATTATATAGTGCAGTAGTAGCAGGATTTTAATTTTACTACGACGATTAGCAAAGGAAAAAGAGTTTGTTTGAATTTAGAAATAATATACTTGTAAATAGCAATCAGATTGGAATCAGCAGATTCAGCTCATTTTGAACTGATGTGATCTGAGACTGTGTGCTTGTACGTGAGTAGGTATACATAAAAAATTCGCGAGAGATGCATTTCCCATCGCCAAAATCGCAGTCAGACTTGCAGATTGTGTATGCCAACGTACGTGTCACCTATATCAAACAGGAAAGTCTTTTCTTCTTTGCTAATGCTGCTGATATATTAGCATAGTGTTCCTGTTTAAAAAAAGTTTTTAATCCCGTCTCGTGCCAATAATAAAATCTCAAGAGAAACAAAAAAAACTCTACTTTTAGCACGATTATTTAGTGTTCTCATGTGCTGATGTTTCGGTATATTCTGTCCTGTTTTTTAGTGTTTCAGTGTTAATGAAGAAAGATAAGATGAGGTGACACGTAAAACAATACAAATGGAAATTTTGTCCTTTGTTCAGCTTACTCTTCTCTTTTTCTTCTAGCTATCCATCTTTTTCCCGTTGGAAAAAATTTCAGCGGACAGTTTTATGAATGCACGTACGTACTTGTATGTAGTTTACAAACTGATATTTCAGACATAGTCAGACAGTTAGTGTCGAGAATAGTAATGCTTAACGATAAGTGCATCAAAAATGTCCTCTCAAGATGATGCTCTCTCTCTCTATCTATCTGTCTCTCTCTGCTCCTTTGTGTTTTTATCTTAATTCATTATTTGTACATACAACACGTTTATTTCCACTGCCATTTCCTTCCACCATCACCACCGACTCCAATCCAAATCCAACAGTTTTCTATTATATATCGGAGGAGGACAACGAGAAATAGAAGAGAATGTCGGTAGACGATTGGTGGTGGAGCAGCAGTGAAGCAAGGAAAAGAAATAATTTGGCAAATGTACCTTTCTTGTATTTCTCTTTTTCAACTTTGATAGCTCCTTAGCTAAATAAGACGTGCAAGTGGCATGCGAATTTAAATGATGATGATGAGCTATTGTATTGGGTTACTTTATCGCTCTACTATGGCATTACTACTACACGATACGATACTCCTGCACTGTTGCCAGTGCCTTGCGTTTAATAAAGCGTGAGTGCCGTGCCGAGTCGAGTGGGGGAACTGATAAAGAAAGAAGGAGAGAAAACACGCCACAAAATATCATATATAATATGTGAACTAACAGACAGGTCTTATTGGCATAGGAAGACAATACATACATAATAATAACATATTTTTATATAACATGTATTTGATCTTCTTGAGTATCAAAATAATCAAACTGATAAGTGTGTTCCTTTACACTTGTCAACCATCGTACCTTTTCATTTCTTTGTCAAATTCGATTCAAAAAAATATTTTAAAAGGTTGCCTGTGCCCGTTCCTGTAATAATAATAGTAATGATATATGTATGTAGTAGTTCTTTCGTGTTCCCATCTTATTTTCTGCTCAATCCGCTTATTACCACTTGCACTACTGTCTATTCATTTTTATTGTAGGTACATAATACACCTCACCTATGCCCAATGACATACATACATGCACGCTATATGTGCAACTATTCTAAAATTTTACAAAGTGTAAAATGCTTATCTTAAATGCTAATCTGTAGTACAATTTTATATTTTTTATGTACAGCACTGCAAACAACATACATGCAAGCTATATGTGCAACTATTCTAAAATTTTACAAAGTGTAAAATGCTTATCTTAAATGCTAATCTGTAGTACAATTTTATATTTTTTATGTACAGCACTGCAAACACCGTTTGTCGCCGCAAAACTTTACTAGTTTTTTGTTCGTGTTGTCCTCGCACTTGATTTGTTATTGCGTTTAAATGAGAAGGAAGCGGAATAAGGAGACATGCATACCTACCACCATCATTTCCACCACACATCTATTAGTCTTCTTGTACCACCGCAACACGATTATGTGATACGGTAATGATGATCCTCAAAAGTGTATCGTCATTTTTGATCAACTTTCTTTCTAATCCCTAGTGACAAGAGTGTGAGTCGAGTGTGTGTGCGAGCTTCCCTGTTGTTGTGTGTGTGAAGTGAAACGACAAGACAAAGCAATGCAGAAAAAGTATTTGCCGAGAAAGAAGACTTATTCTTGCTTCATGTTTCATAGACTTGTTATTATTACTCGTGCTTGGGCAAGGTCAATAAATAGATTAATCGCTGTGGTTCGTGTAGTACGGTGAAATACAAAAAAAGAGTTGATAGGCTGTGTATTATATTGAGTAAATGCAGCCTTGAGTTATTTTAAGTTGAGGAGTTGAGTTTCTCTGCTTGTTTCGTTTTTTTCTAATTGTGATTGTGGTAATAAGAATGAGAAGATGAAGACGATGTTGATGATTCTTCTGCTGCTAATGACATTGATGATGAAGTGATAACTGTGACGAAGCAGAAAAAAGCTACGAGATTTTTTATAGCGAGCTCATATATTTTTTTCGTAAAAGTACCTAATAATATACGCATTTGTCATAATGTCTGGAAACACAACTGCTTCTCCCGGTAGAGAGCCGACGTCAACGTCAACAGAAGTACTGGATCCTAGCTTCATGGCGTCGCCAAGAAGAACAGGATTCATATCGGTGGCGGAGTGGCTCCGGAATAATTACTGTGACTTCAAGCCCCCTCTCATGTTTCGACTGAAGGGGACCGTGATACTTCGGATATGGACGCAGGTTGTTCTTCATGTGACCTTTGCCCTGGGTGTTGTATGTATTCACAAGTTTGTGCCTGGCATGCACATGTCCTTCCAGTTGACCATGACCCATGTTTTAGGTATTGTGATTGGTTTACTGCTAGTGTTCAGGACGAACACGGCTTACGACAGGTAAAAATGTACAAGTTTTAGAGATGGGGCAAGTTGAGAGATTTT